>OZ019969.1:19101456-19168956 GCA_963970395.1 Ephialtes manifestator
AACAAGTGACAATTCAATTAGATTTTTGCGGGTTATATATAAATAGCAAATAGTAGAAAATTATGGGGCATTCCAGCTGAACTTTTTCATGCCCTGACCCTGACCTCCATCAATAATTTAGACAATATTTTTATTAAAAAGTATTTTGAAAAAGAAGAGACATGTATTTTTTTGTTTATCGCTACGACCAATAGTTCCGACAGACGAATTTTTGAAAAGTTTTAATTTTTCGGTATTGATATTATTTTTATCGTTAGTATCTTGGAGATTAAAAGTCCTATCGAAAAATATCTACAATGAAATTCGTTCGGTTTGCAAGGGCTACATAACGTATATAAAAGAATGTTATTGTAGTTTTTCTAAAATTTTGGTATATGACGTTAAACAACAAAGTATCGTTTGCAAAAAAGCGCCACTTTTTAATAATTTTTATATACTTACATAAAAATTCGGTGCAAAATTAAAAAAAATTTGAGCCCCGATGCAGGTTGGTAAGTATTTTTTTTCAAAAAGTATTACATAATTCAAGCCTTACGTAATAATTGAGGATGTTAAAAAACTTCAATTACGTACAACTTCTCAGTTAAAAATCTTGCCATTCTGCATAGGGTCTCAAAAATTTCGTAATTTCAAACAGAATTTTTCCGTGCGTATATAAAAATGATCAAAAGTGGTGGTTTTTTTTGTTGAAAAACGATATTTGACGATTATGACGATGTTTAGCGTCATAAAACAAAACTTTAGGAAAACGAAAAAAATATTTTTTTATATACTTTACGTAACTCTTTATAAATTTATCACATTTTATCCTGAACATTTTTTGATAGAACTATTCGTTTTCATGATATTAACGAATAAAAAATATACATACCGAAAAATTCAAATGTTTATAAAATTCGTCGGTCGGAAATATTGCTCGTAGCGCCAAACATAAAAATACGTACCTTTACTTTTTCAAAATACTTTTTGATAAAAAAACTGTTAAAATTATTGAAGGGGGTCAGGGTCGAAGTATTAAAAGTTCAGATGGAATGCCCCATGTAATATCAGTGTATGTATACTTACATTTGTTCTTCTTGATTTCGCCCTTCGGTTAAATCCATTGTTTCTCTGTACTGGGTCACTTGGACCATCAGTTTATAAAACCCATCGGTTATTTCCCCATTACCATAGCTGGTATTGCCGGCTACTGCGTGTGTAAAAAGCGCCTTTAAGTAACCCTCTACAGCTGAAAGTATAGTAAGTAAGTAACCCTCTACAGTTGAAAGTATAGCACTTGTATATATTTTTGGTACAAAATATACAATTTCTTTTAATGGGAGCGAGTAAGCAAAAAAAATTATTTTTATTATAAGGTCTACTTCTCTACTCACAGATGAAAAAATTGAAATTATTCTATTCTTATAAAATCGCAGAGAGAGGATTTTTTGCCTGTGGATCCAGTTGGGTCAACCGATTGCATGAAATCATATTTGGCGGTTGGACACTATTCGTGATCCCGAGAATACTGTTCGAAGGATTGGCCTTGGCTACATCTCATCCTCTTCGCAATTACATTGCAACAGTGTTCTTTGGATGACGCACAGATTATAAGACCCTCAAATATGATTTCCATTTTTTTTTCATCGGTGAGGAAAGAAGTAATCTTTATAATAAATAAATAAAAAATTGACTTTCTCAGCCCCCTATAAATAGAAAATCAAAACTTACACATCAGGCTTCGCTGAATTCAATATTTTCCATCAAACATCTGTGATACATGAGAATTTCAGATTCGCCGCTAGATTCATACGTCCCCAGTCAATCAATAGTCGTATATCTTTGAACAGCAATTTCCATAGCCATTATGTTGTCACCGGGTTTTGCGTATGCCATATTGACAGGTAAAGAATTCCCTCTGGTGATGCGAATCATCTGCAAACATAACAATATTACAATTTGTATAATGAATGTAGTAGTCTAGTTTAGTAATGTTTAAAATTATTTCTATATATTGGTATTTTCTAAGTATCTAAAATTACCTCTTTGGTGCGGGTGAGCCGCTCACATTCCGTCGCTGTCTGTTCCCAGATGGGTCACTAATACAGTGTTTTTTTGATCGAAGCACCGACCATCTTCGACCCTTCGATAGTGTCCACATGTGTTCTGATGTCTAAGTACGAACAACGAAATTATTCCCAATTTATTTTTACATTGAACTTGAAAAATCGGATCGACTACATGCGAATAGGTAGATAAACTGAAAAGTGATTATAATACTTACACCTTGGTGTCGCCGGGGAAATAGAATCTAGCTCTTCATACGAGGTGAAAATCTCGATTAGGTTTGTTTTTTCAGTCGTTGTGAATGAGTTCCACTTAATAGCGAGGATAATCTCGGATGATACACTCGACGCACGGCACTGATGTAACCACATCCAATGCACGTTTTGGAATGATCCGGAAACGGAAATCGATATGTGATTGACCGTTGAAAATTAAGTACAGTGTGTACTACCCAAGCCGTACTTTCAAATTATCCGGCGTGGGCAATCCGTCGTTTCTACAGAACACCGACTCTATACATTCAATCAATGCATAACGTTCGTCGCATTTCTACTCATCGGCGCGCTATGATTGGACGTGTAGAAATGGTATTCAGTAGAAACGACGGACAATCACGTATCGATTTCCGTTTCCGGATCATTCCAAAACGTGCATTGAACGTGGTTACATAGGTTCCGTACGTCGAGTGTGACGTCGGAGATTATTCTCGCTATTAAATGGAAATCATTCATCATGATCGAATACGAAGCCCAGTCGAGATTTTCACCTCGAATGAGGAGCTGGATTCCATTTCCCCCGATGACGCCATGGTGTGAGTATTATAATCACTTTTTAGATTATCTATCAGCGTGTAGTCGATTTTGATTTGTCAAGTTGAATTTCTAAATAAATTGGGAATCATTTTTTTATTCGTAGAGACATCACAGCATATGTGGACACTATCGAAAAATCGAAAATAGTCGGTGCTTCGATTAAAAAAACACTGTATAAATGCGCCTCAAATAATGACCAAGGCCGGCAAATTCGAGTGCTCGTCTGAGAACAGACAGCGACGAAATTTGAGCGGCTCATCTGCACCAAAGAGGTAATTTTAGACACTTGGAAAAATGCCAATATATAAATAATTTTATACATTACTAACCTACGCTATCACATAAATTACACAAATTATAATATTCTTATGTTTGCAGATGATTCGCACCACCAGAGAAAAGACTGTATCCGTCAATATGGCCTACGCAAAGTTCGAGGACGACATAATGCCCATGGGAATTTCTGTTCAAAGAAATACAACTATCGATTTACTGGGGAAGTATGGATCTGGCGACGAAGCTGAGATTCTCATTTATCACAGATGTTCAATAGAAAACATTGGATTCAGCGAAGGTTTAATCAGTAAGTTTTGATTTTCTATTTAAATTTTTTTGGTTGACTCGTTCCCGTTAAAAGAAATTGTATATTTTTTTCAAAAATATATATAAAAGTGCTACTTTCAGCTATCGAAGATTACTTGAAGGTGTCTTTTGTACATGCAGTAGCTGGCAGTACCAGATCTGCTATTGGAGCAATAACCGATGGGTTTTATAAACTGATGGTCCAAGTAAAACGATGGTACACAGTAAAACGATGGATTTATCCGAAGGGGCACACATCATCGGGCGAAATCAGAAAGAACAAATGTGGGTATACATACACTGATATTATATATTTCTACTATTTAATATCTATAATTTATATACAACACGCAAAAATCTAATTTAAATGCCATTTGTTTCAGGCGAAGCCCGGTTTTTGCAAATTCCAGATATGGAATGTCTCAAAATCATCAATGACAATTCCATAAGTTCCAGATATTTGAAAAAAGGGTTCCACGCCATACCCTCCAAACGCGCCCCGGTTCCAAACGTGAACTCACAAGAAAATACCCCGCCAAAGGTGAGTCAAAATTTAGTTAAAAATAAAATGATAAAATAAGCAATTGCATGAAGTTCAGGGGTCTCAGTTTTCCTAAGTTGAAATTATTTTATTTAATTTCAGAGAGAGAATGAGTTGAGCGCGGACAAACACATCCAGAGGAAGCGTCTTTACTCATCGAACTGATCCAACTGATATATTATTAGAAAGTAAAAAAAAACTAAGTTAAAATCCATTACTTTCGAAACAACTGTATTTTTGTGTACAATTTGTGACGTGATTTTTTGAAATCGCGGTCACAAGGATATTTGCTGATGATATAGTCATTGTTTCGTCGCTGCCCCTCCTTCAATCGTCATCTTCGCTAATCGTTTCTGAGAAGCATGAAGTTGAGTCTACCTATATTATTGATTTTTGTTTTGGGTCTTTGATGACGTAAAAGCTCGGCATATTTAAATCTCATAGCATACAGCGCACGCTGTACGCTATGAGTTCTCGTTATTTCGCAAAGTTTATTTTAATAAAATGAAACTCGTGTTCTCGTTCATTGTGTAGTGCAGTAAGTGCATTCACTGTTCTCACAAATCCTTGAATTATCGTTCTCGTTCCTTGGATTAGCTTGGAATAATTATGGTGAGTCGTTCTCGATTAATTAATTATTTAATCGATCATTTCGATACAAGATCTCGTGCTACTGAATATTCGTGCAGCTACCGGTGAGTTTGGTATATGCGCGCGTTACTTTAAAACTCGCCGTTACCGTTAACGATTTCGATGCTTGACGCTGGATCTCGTAAATTAATTCCTGAATACAATTTATTGTATTTGCTCTCGAACTTTTGTTTAAAGAATATTGAAGTTTGTTCTCGTTGTTTGAGATCTCGTTAAAAGAAAGCGATTTACTGAGTCATACCTTGACCCTCGATACCACAACCTAGCAGAATGAGCGGCCGTGCATTTCCGCAACCGTTCGCTTCCGCAAGTGCATCCAGTTGCGTTTGCTACTTTTACGCATCCCTAAAAAGTAGCAATGTTCTCGTTTTCTGTGTTTTGAGTTCTCAATCGTTAGTTTTGCTCCGGACTTTCGATTTTATTGGAATCGAGCCTGATCAACTCGATTCCTCGGTCATACCGATTCGTTAATATCGGTGAAACAAAAATTAGCTGACGCCCACCGGGTTTGCGGATGCGCGAGGGTGGACGATCGAAGGTGACCGTATCGTATAGCAGTTCCCGTTAATTTTATCGTCCTCGTTTACGCTCACGAAAAATACGTCACAAAATATACTATAAATCATTACCGTCATTACTATCATATTGGTAAGAACCTCTTTAAACATGAAAACTTTTTTTTTATGGGAGCCGGACTTTTCGGCGCTTAGACGTTTCGACGCTTAGACGTTTCGGCATCAGGCTGCTTCGGCGCCAGGATGTTTCGGCGCTGAATCGTTTCGGCGACAGGACATTTCTGAAAAAGTCCCACGGAAAAAGTGCCCGGTAAAAAAGTACTCAATGTTTAAATCCCCTATAACTCAATAACAGCTCGACGTATTGAACTGAAATTTCGTACACAAGTGGAGCAGCAGCCCGTCTTTAGTTGCTGCAATTTACAACAAAATTTTTTCCAAGTGTGTGTATACTCCTCCGTAAATGATAGGATACTGGAGATATTTAACCTGAAGACCGACTTTACACATCCTAATTTCAAATAAAATCCAACTTTCCATCCACACCGACCAGATGCTAAATTTGGAGACCGACTTTATACACCTTAACTTCAAATAAAATCCGACTTTGCACCCACACCAACCAGATCCTAAACTTGGAGACCGACTTTATACACTCCAATAAAAAATAAACAAGCAAACCGGCGCCCCGCAGGGGCGCCGGGTTTGCTTGTTTCTTTTTGGCCCGAAGGTCCATTTTTTTAGGCACTCACGGGGACGTCGTGCTGCGTGCTCCGTATAGTTTGCATGTTGTACTGTTGCACGCTATACAATATATATATACGTTACACTATCTCGCTCCAAGAAAATATTGTGAACACATATGAATGAACTCTAATTACTATTCAACACTTTGTGTTCAGTATGCTTTTCGTATATAATAATTTTCATAACAAATTCGAAAAATGTTGATTGTCCGTTTGCATACTAATCGAAAACGCTTTGCTTTCATGACATTTTTTCCCTTAGAACAGTTTTAGTAATCTTTTCTTTCAAGACATTTCTAAAAATGTCTAAAAATGGCATGCTGGTACTAGAATGGGGCATGTGTGGTGCTAGAATAGTCGTAGTTCAGAAAAATTTGACAAATTCCTAAAAATCTGAAAAATTAAAAAAAAAATCCGAGTTCACATAAATAATCGTTTGACCAACCGCTTGTAGTAAATTTTTTTAAATAAAAAAAGCTTAAAAACTAAAAGAAGAAAATTTTTGCCTACTTTGGTTTATAAGCTAGGAAATTTTTCAAATTAGGGCATTCGATATGTCACGTTAAAAAAATATTATAAAAAAATTGTATACAAAAAATAAAAAAATAAAATCTGGTGCATTTGAGGGTCTAACCAATCCTACAAAAAATTTCGAGCCTAATCGGGGAGGTCGAGGGTCAGACCCAGGTCGAATCGGGATGGAATGCCCCATATACAATCACTATTTTACCACTTTTCACACCAAAGATATACTAGCATGCAAATGTCGAGACTACGAAAGTCCAAAAGGACCACTGCAACTAAGTGAACATAACCACAGAATTTATTTAAAAAATATGTAACACTTAATTTCAGTTTCTAATTAAATATTTCAAAATCATCAAAAATCCCGACTGACATTTCAATTGCTTCTGCCCATTCAATACTTCGCCCGTCACATCATAGCTGATTGGCTTTTATTGCATCATGAAAACGGGACCTTATATAGACGGTCACTTTTGTAAGTGACCGTAAAGCAACCGAAAAATGACGGTCGCTCGGGTCTGCTAGATAAATAAATCAATGGTCTAAAGTATCAAGTGCATAACAAGTGAAAACAAATTTGTTGAATTCTTATTATTGTTCTAAAAGACTACACTCGTGTTACTAAAAATGCTATTGTTAGTGCGCTTGAGTGAAATACATATGACAAATTGGTTGTTGACAGCCAAACATGTAGAAATGAAAACATGAACAGTAGTTAATACATTAACGAGTGCCAGTGAAACCTAACAAAGAAACAGGGTTAATTTCAGAATATACATATTGAACATTAAGTTTTAAAAATAAGTTATATGTTGCGAATGGATATGCTTTATGATTTTTAAGTACAGTTTATGTTCAGTCATACTCCATTCATTGTATATTGATTATCAACTTTCATTGTAATTAAAGTGTACAAATACACTGAATAAATGAAACAATAAAGAAACAGGTAGGAAATAATGACTACATTGGTTTATCGTGTATAATACAAAAGGTTGGAATGATTTTTCATAGAAAAAAGTATTTATATTATCATTAGTGTTAAATTTATTCAAACCATATGTCTAAATTTTATGGTGGTAGGTAATCACCAATCTAATATTTAAAAAAAAAACTAAAAAAAGGTACATCTGCTTTAAGGTAAATCAGGAGTACACTGCAAATTTGAGCATAATCCTTCCGCTCACTGCAAAGACTTTGGCAGGTACACAATTTCCACCTAAAAAGTGCCATTTTTAAAGGTAAATGCCTATATTAATAAATAGGAAATATCTTATAATTCATGGGCATACTATTCAATGCAAGATTAAGAAACGCTGCAAATTTCATCTTGTTCGGTCTCTTCAATCCAGAGCCCCTGATGGATACGGACGTCCGGGTAACACAAGATGATCTGAAACCATAAAAAAATACTAAATAATAAAATCCATGTATTCTGTTACACCAAGAATATGTATTTGACTTTGTTTAAGAGATCTGCTGTAAAAAAATAGATTAATTCCTATTACACCAATATTTTCCATAAAATGTTAAAACAGGCATGTGCAGACCAAATTTAATAGGCACTCCTGTGCGTTTTTTTTTTCAAAACGTGAATGCCTAAAAATCATACCTGCATAATACTTTATTTATACACAAAATTTTGTGTTAATAGTTTATATTTTGCTAAAATTAATCTAATGATTCAGATTTTTTAAAAATTTCGAAACTCCATAATATCGTAAGCGATTTATGGATATCGGCCAAACTCAATATCAAACAGCATTAAAAGTATTTGCACTTATGGAGAACTATTGACGAAGATATGCTATCATTGACGAAAGTGCATTCACGCTCTTTTTTGAAAAAATTTTAAAAGCTATAAAACTTTTATTGTTCTTTTATTTTTTATTTTAGTTCCTTTGGATTGGGTTTTTTAGGTTAGATTCTTTGGGTTACAGTTTCAGGTCCTATCTCGCATGGAAATGTTTGTGTCGAAACGTCCTGCGTCAAAACGTCTGCGCCGAAACCTCTCGGAGCCGAAACGACGCGACGCCGAAACCGCCGCGTCGGAGCGACGCGGCACCAAAACGTCCTGGGGCCGAATGATTTTGCGCCAAAACGGTCGCCCCGTATCGCTCGCCCCGAAACGTAGTGTACCCATATTTTTTTGTACAGATATACTATAAATCATTATCGTCATTACTACCATATTGGCAAGAACCTCTTTAAACATGAAAACTTTTTTTAATATTATATATGCAAAGTTTCTTACCGATATGGTAATAAGGGTGGTAATGATATATTGTAACGTTCACACGTTTTGCACCCCGCCAAATCGGTCGGATACGCCGTGTGTGTGTAACGTCGTGAGTTCTTGGGACAGATGGATCAGAAGAATGATTTTTGTGAAAATAGAAAATTCTTCATTTACTTAATAAACACAAATTATGAGAAAAATACAAGCGTTTTCTTAATGATATTTTATTTTAGTTTTAAATTAACTTCATGGTCCGGCCGGACATGGCTAAAGAAAGTCCGTTCCTTTTTCTGATTTTACTCTAATAATTTACTGCTAATTTCTGGTAAGGATCAAAGTTTTTATACCGAACTTAAGTGGATAGGTAACCCAGACATAAGCGGTCGTTAGCGTCCCCACTAACAGTTGCCGATGCTGGCGTTCGGAAAGGTATGATTTTATCACTAATTCAAATAAGAAAAGGCAGTAAAAGAAAGGATTATAAGGTAAGGTAACCCAGACCTAAGCGGTCGTTAGCGTCCCTACTAACAGTTGCCGATGCTGGCGGTCGGAGATATTTTTAGGAAATTTAAACTGAATTTTAACAGCGTTTCGTACTCAGAGACTAATAGAAACATTTTTCAAAGGACCAGACACTTAGGACTTTCGCTTGGGCTGAGTGCTCCGTAAGGGAGCCGACGAATGGGTGATTTTGGCTGCTCCGCAGCCCCTTTTACACCCGAAATCCAGGCTGATGCAATCTTGGTGGCTGGTGGGATCATCTCATCCCCACTCTTGTTGTCGAGTCGCGCCGGTCCTAGACGGCATATCCCAGGACTCCTGCCTATGACGGCCGTTAATGTTGGTCGCGTTATTTGTACCTTAGGTTCTTTCGAGACGTCAGCGTCGACGCGGCGGAAATTTGAAGTTCTTGGAATCCGCGCCTGGCGGTTTTCATTGTTAGAAATTTCTGAAGACCCCGTGTGGCGGTTTCTCCTTGTCAGAAGTTCTTGGAGGCCGTGTGGCGGTTTTCTCGTCGTTCGAAGGTCCTGGAGACCACGTGTGGTGGTTTTCTCATCCCTGGAAGATCCGGGAGGCCGTGTGTGGTGGTTTCTTGTTGCTGGAAGTTCCTCGAGGCCGCGTCTGGCGGTTTCTCGATGTACTATTCGCTTATGGTGGTCGTGGCACTGTGATATCGTCTCAATATAGAATATTTGTAAAAGACAAAAATACAGTTATTTCGGTAGTAATGGAATAGTTACAACTCTGACCAAAAGATCCTGACAGTTTCTGTTAAAGAATATATGTATACTAGCGGCCCGGCTACGCTTCGGTGTGGCTTAGTCTGCTAATAATTATTAGAGAAGTAAATAAAAGTATTCTAGCGAACCGAAATTTTCATGAATTTTTTTGTAATTGATAAAATAATCGCATCAGTTTTAAATATTGACATTATCTTATTACAATTTAAAAATGTTGAAGTATTTTTTTATTTTTTTTTAACCTGCGTATGCCTTCTTCAGGCTTTTACATTACCCCTCTCTCCTTTTTCGCCGTTCCTTTATAGAGACCCCGCTTAGATTATTGTCCGCAGCCACTCATCCTAATGCCCCTCTATATCGCATTCGCCATAGCATTGCTGCCATGGGCATAGGGAAACTGTGGAAAACCTATGCCGATATAGCCGGTCTCGAGTTCGCCTCCCGGCACCGGAGCTACGTTACGTTTCATCGAGAATGTAAACAACGGACTACAGCTGTATACATGTGAACCCCGCAGATAGAAATACCTGTGTGGGTCTCATGTATACATCTGGAGCTTCATCGCGCCCGTATTTACATTGTTCCACGAAAATCGACGGCACCGGGAATCGAACCCGCGACCGGCCGATGTTCTGGACTAGAGGCCAGTAAAATGTCTGCGTCATAATGTATTCCGCCATTATCTTCGTATTTTGGGTCATCTGAATCAGAAATCCAAAATAGTTTTCGATTATTGACATGTGTATTACGGGAAGGTATACTTATAAGAAAATGAAAAAATATAAAATTAAAAATTAAGTATGCGTTTTAATCAAATCACATGTTTATATTTTTTCCCATTTTCTCGACAATTTTTACCCCAAAAACGTAATTTGTTCACGCGTTAATCTTAGATCTTTAGGTATGTCCCTTCAATAATATTGTGACGGCCCTACATTGCATATAAGAAGACGATTCGAATGAGAGAAATATATAGGTGACATTAGCGCAGTGGTTAGCGCTCTTACTTAGTACCTGAATAATCCGGGTTCGATTCCCGGTGATCACCATATATTTTCTCTCTTCGATACTTCGTCAGTCCATCCGCAATGCCAATATCTACACTTCCCCAAACTCTCTGCCTGGTCATTACAATATTATAGTGAAAAAGCTTCAAAAATTTCACCCAGATCGGTCGATAACTTTTTCAATTATAACATGAGCGGTTTTCAAAGATTCAGATTCGAGATAATTGCATTCAAAGTGATGAATAATTGTATAAATTTTGTGTAAAATTTCAAAGAGTTATCTTGTACGGCTCGGGCACTACGCACCCTCGTATCTGAATAGTCTAATGCCATAGAAATTTCGCCCGACCGCATTCGCGATTTGAGATTGTAGGTTTCTAAAAAAAGGAATGATTATTTAACAATAATCATAACTCTTATTATTAATATCAATAAATAGTTATTAATAATAATAATAAGCCTTATTATGATTATGAATAAATAGTTATCATTTCCACACCACTATGAAGTAAATGACATTGCTCGTTTTTTTAACATCAGATTCTTTTAATATTTGCTTTGAGTATATTTTACGTTATTATTTTAAAACGGCATTTTTACAAACATCTCTTTTACAATAGTAGCTAACTTATAACACAATCAAATTTTTAATTAATCAGATGCAAGTTGTATCCCCACTATGCCTATTCAACTTTGAAGCACTGTCAGAGCATAGCATCTGTTTGTATCAGTGCATAATATTATCAGAGTAACACTAAAAAAAAAAAAAAAATTTATTTTGTTTTCATCTCAATGCGAGTTGATGAACAATGTTTTTAGTTAATCCTAGAGGTGTATAAATAAACAAAGTTGATGGCTTGCCAACGCGGGAGTACGCAACATATAATGGTCCATGTGAGAAGCACGTATTTTCTAGATCAATCCCACAAATGGACATTGTTTGGCCTTGTGACTTATTAATAATCATTGCGAATGCCAAGCGCATTGGAAATTGTAGGCGTTTGAATGGAATGGGTGAGTCTGAAGGGATCATTGGGATCCGTGAGAGGAGATCAACTTCACGTTGAAACTTGCCGCTCGAAATGGTAGCTTCAAGAATATTGCCCATGATTTTTTTATGACCAATCGCGTGCACAGCTTAGGTGAATTTAAATTCCGAAGCAAAATGATTGGTGAACCAATTTTTATTCTCAAGTTATGTGGTGGCATTCCTGGTAAATCCAGTGAATTTAAGAATTCAACAGGATAGTTGATTGTTTCGTCAAGATCGACAACAGTGTCGATGGATTTGAACGACATCTCATTGCCAGGTAATGACTGTTATATTTTGAAATTAATAGCATCAACATCGATATTTTTGCGACTAAAATAACTCGTTCACATAGCCATGCATGATTTACGTAATTAGCGCGTAAGTCTGGGAATATGCTTTCAATTAAAGCATCTTTTGTGACTACCATATTTAATATTTTTTATGCAATGGAATGTTTCCATTGCCAATGTTAATCAATTGTTCAGAGAATGAACAATTGATTAACCCTTAAGAATGGCAATGGATCATTTTGCAGTTGAACACGCATATTTATAGTAAGGCGTTATGTATTGACATTTCGCTATAGGTATGATTGTTTCAAATATGCGTTAATTTCGTCCGCGTATGTAGCGCGTGGAATGACCGGCAATGTCTTTCTAAAATCACCGGACAGCAGCAGTAGAGTGCCACCGAAAAGTCTGGTATTATCGTTGAGATCTTTCATCGTTCTATCCAAAGCTTCAAGTGTCAATGTCAAGTTGTCAATGTCAATCGTTGCACCGTTTGACATGCGCAATTGATATGATTGACCTCCATTGTCTGTGTCTCTACGACGATATAATAGTTAACCATCGATATTACTGAAAGTATCGTTTATCAAAAGACGCGGTAGCGTCTCGACGCCAAGTATTAAAGGAGAATTTGCATGCCTTACGAGACTCCACACGACCGAGACACTAGCGCTACTCTTATTATTTGGACGGTCGCCCTTTTTCGTCTGCTACGAAATTATAACTGGAATTATCTCAGTCGAAACGTCGCGGACGCCAAATGTATCCGGTTCAATATTTTTTATTTTTTTTTCTCTTTCAAATGAGGCGCGGTTCAATCAAATCGGTGCCCGCAATGCTAATATCTGGCCACTTACAATTTGGATACTGTCAAAACTTTTTCATTTTTGTCCGCACTCACACATCGAATTTGTCCGACGATATACGTACATGGCGCGTACCAGCACACTCACATGTCGTCTGTTACTCTAATTATCTCAGGCAATACATCGCGGACGCTAAATGTATCAGCGCCAATATTTTTTTATTTTTCCCCCCCTTTTTAATCAGACCGGTTGCGATAAAATCGGTTCCCGAAGTGCTAATATATGGCCAATATTTCGCATTTGTCCGAACTCACTCACCTAAACAGATTTGTCCGATCGCATATACGTGTGCATACGTGTGAAAAAAGTGTGACGTGATTTTTTGGAAATCACGGTCACAAGGGTTTGTGTTATCGTTACTTGCTATTTTTCAGCATTTTCGAGCTGCTTTCCCTCGAATTTACGGTCTCGGTTTAGCTAAGAATTATGATTCTTAGGTTTTGTTATCATTGTTGTAAAGTTTCGGCAGATTGGTGCACTCAAATCTGTCGCGAGGATGAGAGCTCAAAGAAACGTGCAGCCCGGCAGACAAGAGTCACCGAACGAGTCTTGCGATTAGTTGTAGACCGGTGTAAATCCGGCGCCCTATTGAGATAATGTATTGCGCTAGAGAACGGGTGGAGTTTTGTTGGTTGTTGGCAAAGGATGGAGCATCCTGTTGCAGTGTAGTGCATAAGTGTGCCAAGTAGGCCCGTTCTCGCGCGAAGCCTTAAGGGAGGCGATTGTATAGATTTCGAAAAAGTTACCGGCATGATTTGCGTTCCCGATATAGTTACGAGGTGATTCGAGGGAGAGGGCAGTAGTTCTCGAGTAAGGGATTTTGGGAGGGATTCATAATTATTATGACAAGATTTCGATGATTGCTGGAGACAATCAGTCTTCCTCGGACCACCACCGAGGTGCCTTGAGGCCTAAACCGAGCTCCGGTGTTGACAGTTTTTCTGTCGCTCGCGCGCGCCTCTTCGCGTGGTTCCCGTGCTCCGCTTAATACACAGTGTATTGTGCCGAGTTCTCGTGCTTCATATCAGGAACGATGTATGCTATGCATACTCGTTATACGAGAGTTTTATTCTTTTGAATAAAACTCAGAAGTTCTCGTGTAGTGTAGTGTAGCAGTGCACTCCGGGTTATAGAGGAATTCCGAACTTTTGGGATTTTTCCCGTTGGAGAATTGTTGGTGAGTCGTTCCCGTTTAATTTATTATCAAGAGACGCGGCAGCGTCTCGAGACAAGTATATTTACACTACCGCAGATCATTTACTCGAGCCAACTTGTTTTGGCCACTTTTTGTCGAGGTTAATATGTTATATTGATAAAATGATAGCGTTTTCAAGTCTTTTTCAGATATAATCAGATACTACAGGCCAAAATAATTCGTTTAAGACCAAAACGAGCGTTCTACGTTCAGTCGTTTAGGTGATATGGTCATTTATATTTCAAAACTACTCTGAAATATTACACTTTTTCAGTAGCGACTCTGTGATTTCGCACACCGATCTTTTGCAACCTGCCAACCACTATGTTTCGCAATCTACTAATCACTAAAAGAAAATCATAACGTCATCCAGGGATGAGGTTTATGAAATACACGGCGAAGCAATAGTTTATATATTGTCAATGTTAATAAACGATTGCTCTCCAGCTTTGGTCTTCAGGTCAATTCGTCCATATTTTCCGATGTCCAGGTCGACCGCTCCATAGTTTTTCGTGTCCAGGTCGACGGCTCCGCAGTTTTCATTGTCCAGGTCGATCTCTCCATAGTTTTAGGTGCCCAAGTCGATTCCTATGGAGAGTCGAAGACTATGGAGTCTTCGATATCCAGGTCGATCTCTCCATGGTTTCAAATGTCCAGGTCGACCACTTCATAGTTTTTGGTGTCTAGGTCGACTTCACCATAGTTTTCCGTATCCAGGTCGATGTCTCCATAGTTTTAAGTGTCCAGGTCGATTCCTTCATAGTTTTAAGTGTCCAGGTCGACCGCTCCGTAGTTTTCCGAGTCTCGGTCGCTTCCTCCATAGTATTCGACGTCCAGATCAACCTCTCCGTAGTTTTAGGTGCCCAAGTCGATTCCTCCATAATTTTCGATGTCCAGGTCGACGACTCCGTAGTTTTCGTTGTCCAGGTCGATCTCTCCATGGTCTCAGGCGTCCAGGTCGACCGCTCCATAGTTTTTGGTGTTCAGGTCAATTTCGTTATAGTTTTCGATGTCCAGGCCGATTCCTCCATAGTTTTCTATGCCGCAGTCGATCTCTCCATAGTTTTTAGTGCCTTCGGAGTTGAACTCTGCATAGTTTTCAGTGCCTTCAGTGTTGAACTCTTCATAATTTACATTGTACCCATCGATCTCTTTATAGTTTAGGTGTCTAGGTCTATCTGTCCATAATTTCCGATGTCCAGGTCGACCACTCGAAAACCACTTGAAAAACCTATTCTTAGTTAAAATTTGCAAAAGTCTTACGACTTTAAAAAAACAATTATTGCAATCAACAGTAACTTTTTTTGGAATTTCTTGAGATAGCCGCAACTTAGCTGCACAGCATAACCAAACGGTACGCATATGATTTAACGGTCTATGTTCTGTAAAAAAAACCGCAAAAAAGAAATTTACATTACAGTTTATATTACCGACCAAGTAGCAGCACATTATCTTACAGTGGGACATAACTTTTAAAACTATGAATTGATATTTGGTCAATATTATAAAATCCATCTCAGTAAGCGGAAGGAGAATAAAAGGAACCCTATATTTATTATTTGTTGTGCTAATAAATATGAATGCTAAAGAATACGTAAAAGAATGCAAGTGAATTGCAAGTTCTCTTATTCTGAATTGATTGGTCACAAAAAATAGCAAAAACTTTGCAAAAAGTAGTGAAATCCACCAAAAAAACCCTCACGGGTAAAAAAATTGAGACAAGTACATTTACGTGAGTGGTATCTAATACCCCCAGAAACACAGTGTGTCAAAAACTTGAGCCATAAACTATGTATAGGTACAAAAAGTTGTGAAATAAACTAAAAATATATTCAGCATGTCAAGTACATGTTGTACAACATATACATACATTCTATACGTGTATATAAACAGTAGTTTTAATATCAACTAAAAAGAATTTCTCGCATTTAAAGGAACAAAAAACAGTAACAAAGAAAAAATCATAAATTGAGAACAAAAATTAATGAATAAATAAATTTCAACATTTCAAAAACTTAAACGGAAGTACTTGGCGAGTTTGCTAACTATCCTATATGGTTCACCATTATTCAATGGTCATATTGGCATAGAAACTCGTCAAGTACTTCCATTTAATTTTTTGAAATGTTGAAATTTATTTATTCATTAATTTTTGTTCTCAATTTATGATTTTTTCTTTGTTACTGATTTTTTTTCCTTTAAATGCGAGAAATTCTTTTTAGTTGATATTAAAACTACTATTTATATACACGTATATAATGTATACATATATTGTACAACATGTACTTGACATGCTGAATATATTTTTAGTTTCATTTCACAACTTTTTGTACCTATACATAGTTTATGGCTCAAGTTTTTGACACACTGTGTTTTTGGGGGTATTAGATACCACTCACGTAAATGTACTTGTCTCAATTTTTTTACCCGTGAGCGTTTTTTTGGTGGATTAATTGACGATTACGATTAAAGTTCTCGTGACATTGAATATTCGTGTAGTTACCGTTGAGTTGTGGATACGAACTCGTTGCTTTGCAACGCATACGTTACAAATGGCGCCCAACGTGGGACCACGCCAGTAAATAGCTTGTCCCCGTGCGTTTCGTTAATTTTCTATGTTTTGTTTGTTTATTTGTGGTGTCTACTATTTGTTGTTTTTGTGTTTTATCGCGTTCTCGTTATGTTAAATGATTAACTCGACGGTTCCCGAACATTCGCTCTCGATTAACGTGTGAAGTTTCGAACATTTTATTTTTCGAAAGCTCTCGCTCTCGTTTGACTTATGAATTCTCGGACATTTTATCTCTCGAAAATTCTCGTTCTCGATTAATTTTGTGAATTTTCGAATATTTTACTTTTTGAAAATTCCACGAACCCGGGTAAAATATTCGAATATTTAATTTTTCGAAAATTTTTCGTTCTCGATTAATTGTGTGAATTTTCGAATACTTTATTTTTCGGAAATTCCACCCCGCGTAGAAAAAATGAGTCCAGGATGGAGTCCAGGATGGAATCCAGGATGGAATCTAGGATGAAGTCCAGGTAGTCCCGGATGGAGTCCAGGATGGTGTCCAGGATGGAGAATGGGATTTGATCCGATCCCATTCTCCATCCTGGACTCCATCCTGGACGGCATCCGAGACTCCATCCTGGACGGCATCCTGGACTCCATCCTGGATTCCATCCTGGACTTCATCCGGGACTCAATCCTGGATATTAGATCCTGGATTCCGTCCTGGACTCCATCCTGGACACCACCCTGGACTCAATCCTGGATATTACATCCTGGAATCCGTCCTGAACTCCACCCTGGACTCCATCCGGGACTCAACCCTGGACATTACATCCTGGATTCCATCCTGGACTCCATCCTGGACTCCACCCTGGACTTCATCCTGGATTCCATCCTGGAACCTATTCTGGAGTCCATCCTGGACTTCATCCTGGAACCCATTCTAGACTTCATCCTCGACTCCAACCTGGACTCCATCCTGGACTCCATCCTGGATTCCATACTGGTTTCCATCCTGGATTCCATCCTGGTTTCCATCCTGGATTCCATCCTGGACTCCATCCTGGACTCCATCCGGGACTCAATCCTGGATATTACATCCTGGATTCCGTCCTGGACTCCACCCTGGACTTCATCCTGGATTCCATCCTGGAACCTATTCTGGACTCCCTCCTGGACTTCATCCTGGAACCCATTCTGGACTCCATCCTCGACTCCATCCTGGACTCCATCCTGGAACCCATGCTGGGCTCCATCCTGGACTCCAACCTGAACTCCATCCTGGATTCCATCGTGGATTCCATCCTGAATTCCATCCTGGATTCCATCCTGGTTTCCATCCTGGATTCCATCCTGGTTTCCATCCTGGATTCCATCCTGGATTCCATCCTGGACTCCATCCTGGACTCCATCCTAGACTCCATCCTGGACTCCATCCTGAACTGCGTCCTGAACTGCGTCCTGGATTCCACCGTGAAATCCATTCTGGATTCCATCCTGTACTCCATCCAGCATTCCACCATGGAATCCAGGTTGGATTTCACTGTATGGATTTCCACTCGTATTATGTCGTCTTCAAATAACGAATGAATTCTCTTTCGTCATTCATGTCGACTTCAAATAACGAATGATTTTTCATTCTTAATTCATGTCGACTTCGAATATTTTTTAAAGTTAGTTACTGATGATATTTTGAAATAAGATAAAATTTGAGAGGATATGAAAAATTCAAGGACAGACAAAATTTAAGGACATTTCAAGGACTTCAAGGACCACTGGACACCATGTAACAGTATATTATGCTACAAGGGAGGAGTGCGGAATTGTTGGTAAGGGTAAAGTTTGTTGCACAAATCACACGAGGTGAAAATCACGCTCCATCTCGTGCAGAATACGAAGGTTTTTCCCCGATTTCGCTAAGAGTAACTACATTCCGTACTTGCAACAAGGGTGGAAAATTTTCTCATATTCATCCAATGACAGGTAGCATGAGCAAGCTACCTATTTTTTACATTCCTACCGAGTAATGCAATGCTATTCTCTACTTATACACATGCGACTAAGCTTGATTGATGTTGCATTTGGGAAGAATAAAAAACGCGATTCAAAGGTTCTTTTTTTTTAAATTTACTAATATCGTTTAATGCTTGTAACTCGAGAATTACTTGACGTATTCAACTGGAACTTACCATGGGACTGAAACAGATACTAACCGATGATTGTGATAAATGTAATAAAGATCGAAAAAGCCATTTTCAAGTTTGAAGAGATTAAATCGTTGTTTAAAAAAAAAATTATAAATTATGTAAATATCATGTATTACTAAATAAGTAATACCAAAAAAGGTATAGCATTATTTTCCAGAGTCCAGAAAAGCTTTCTCTATTTGTCGAAAGTGATCATTATAGATTTAGGAACGTTAATTTTTTCCCAACTTCGCTGAAACGACCCCGTTTATTGCGTGCAATGTGGGAGACAAGTTGCCGACATTTAAGCATAGACGAATACGCGTGTGCACTTCACCAGGCATGCGCATTACTATCCCATTACTCCCGGCGCGAGCAATGATGGATTCTGAGCGTCGAATGTGCCGCATTATTATCGACCAAAAGTGGCGCTATCAAGCGGGTCTAAAGAGAAGTTCGTAACCATTGATTCCAATGCCCGCGCGAAACGTGTTTGGAGAGAAAAAATTATTAATTTCCGACGAAACCAAATAAGTTATTTGTTTGTTTATCCGTTATCTACATTAACTTTCATTGTTTTTGTCTTAAAAAAAATGAACCGTTTTTTATACCAAGTGGGCCACGGGGGTCGGGTCTCATGTCCTTAAGTGGCAGTAATACACCGGTGAAAATTTCTTCGCCCAATGTTAAACGCCTATAGGTCTATGCTCTCTCGGACATAGCTCGATCTCTCTCGCACTATTTGTTTTTTAATTCTCACAAAAAAATTACTGAATCGTTTGAGGAGCCAGAAGCTTAGCCCAATTCTGCCATATTTCCGCATATTCTCTCAAAATTTGAACGCTATATGTCGAGAAGTTTGGAAGAAAATAGCGTTCAAAATTTCTGCGGAGGGGAGTATCACTGCAAATAACTTTTAGATAAAAAAATTCTCAAAAATTAGATCCCTTTGGGTAACAAGAAAAGACTTTCATCACGCAGAATTGAGAGAAGAGTATAATGTAAGGCTTTTCTTTTATCCAGAAACTTTTGGCGGCCTCGGAAAAATAGGTTACAAAGTTTGTTACGGACTTAGTATATTAGTATTAATTAAATTTCGAAGTCAACTGCCAAAATCCCGATATTTCTTCCGTTTTGGCGGTGCTACATCTACAAATGGTTTCAGCTGGCCCGTAAAAGAGTCACACCGAAAATATAAGACCGGTTAAGAATGGTTTTTATGTAATACATGCATGAGAAGTGCTACTTCTCATGGTTGCCACGAATTGCGTAAACGGCGTTTTATAGCCAAGGACACGATAAAAATGTTGTGCATGCGCAAATCGGCCCAATTTTACTTCTGGCACTAGTGCTCTCTTCGCGCACGCAGTTCACACCCGATCCGCTCGGGCGCCCGCGTCCACTGTCGTGAGACTCTAGCGTTCATAACCCGAAAACCGTAGAGTTGGTCAGGCTCTACTAAGCGTACGATACGAGTACTATCAACACCATGATATTACATTTTATATTAAAACTTTGAAAAATTCTGTTTTTATTGCACTGGTGGTTTTTTCGATTTCAATTTCCGATTCATTTTTTAAATATTTTGTGGGTTTTAGATAATTGATACGTTAAAAGATTCTATCTCTTTCCGTTGGGGGGCTTCGCCCCCCGAACCCCCCACCGGGCCTTCGCCCTTCGACGCCACTCGACTGCACTTCCCATACATTTTTTTCATAAAATAGTATGGGACACACGTGCGGGACAGTAACCATCATACGACTGTTGTGAAGTTGCGTATAATGGTCGCTGCCTCGCACTTGTATCGCAATATACTATTATAGACATTTTCTTATAAGAAAAATTCAATTCTTTAACATCAAATAGGTTCCTTGTTCTGGTTACTTAATATCCGTTTTCGGCGTCTCTTAAGGTCCTTAAGGAATATGAAGGACTTATATGATATTATATAATTTCGATTTGGGTACATTTCACAACTGCCATTGAGACGTTGTCGCGTCCGTTATCGCCTGTTTATTTCAAATTCGCTATTGTAACAATCAATACGTAGAAATACGTGTTTAATTAATGTGTGCTAAGGCGCCGATATGTTCTTTTGATGCGTGTTCTGTAAGAGCCGTTTTTACAACTTGTGTTGAATGACAAATCAACGCGTTGTTTTAAATTTATATTGTGTAGACATGTACCCACCCGTTAGTCCACTATATGCGTGCCGCCATTATTCATTTTAATTTTTTGAGTTCAGATTCGGAATTACTGACCCCAAAAATCTTTGATACCATACTGAGTATCCTTACATCTCTAACAGGAAAGGCTTGAGCGTTAATAGGTCTGACACATTAATCCAAATTTTTCATTAAAGGGAGAAAAATCGCCATTCATTCACGCGATATAAACAATAGTAACAATATTGAGTATTGAGAGTAAGCTTACCAGTAGTGTGATCGGAAACTTGAATTTAGCAAAGTAATTGGAAATCGTTCATCAAATACAGCTCGTTTGTCACTTTTAAAATAACGGATATATTGGCAGGGTCGAAAGTCCACCGATGTGATGGGTTTCACGGTGTACGAAGATGACTATGGAGGTATGGTGTCCTTATTTGCTTCTAAGTCTATTTATCACGCTGCATCACCTTTCATATACTCATGAATTGCTCTCATGAGATTGTCATTAAGCTGAATAAAAAAATTATCTAATTAGTACGAAAAACATTGCAAATAATTAATTTGGTAGGTGTTAATGAAACTTGTGCGGTGTTGCCGGGATATATGGGAATACTCATGAAATTTAATTCTTGTTAAAAATTTACCAAATACATAATGGAAGGAAGGAATTTATTATTATGAAAATATATATATCAATACTTGAAATTATAAGGGTAAGGACATATGTAAACAATGAGGACAGGCAGCATCTAATTGTTCTCGATCTAATTGCTTTCCGTTTTATATAAAGTTTGCAGTAGGTGCACAGAAATATGTTGATGAAAGTGTATTAGTGTTATTACATTATTTTTTCCATTCATTCGTTACCATCCCGCGCAGAAAAAAATAGTCCGAGATGGAGTCCGGTACGGAGTCCAGGATAATGTCCAGAATGGAGTCCCGGATGGAATCTGGGAAATCCGGGACGGAGTCCAGATGGATTCTCATATGGACTTCGGCTTTTCACTCCATCCGGGACTCCCAAAAGGACTCAATCTGGATTCCATCCTGGACTCAAAAAACTTTCCCGGACTCCATCTGGGATGCCAAATACTCTCCTGGATTCCACCCTGGACGATCAGCAAAACTCGGCGAATCAATCGCAGAGTCCATCGTGGTGTCCATTTTGGATTCTCGCCTGGACTGTTTTGGTCTCCATCCTGGACTCTACCCTGGACTACATCCTGGACTTTACCCTGGACTCCATCCTGGACATAGTCCATCCTGGTGGACACCAGGACCAGAAGGTATCCACCTTGGACACCTCGGTGTCCAGACGGTCGGCAATACGCAGACTCTACAGAACCCAACTCTACACATCACCAACTCTACACATCACCAACTCTACACATCACCAACTCTACACAACACCAACTCTACACAAGTACCGATTCACAAAACTCTCACCGGCAAAACTCACACCGGCAAAACTCTCACCAACAAAACTCTCAACGTTTAAATTCACCCCAGTAAAATTCGACACGTCAATATTGTCCCGAGATATATGCAACGCGTGCTCAATTCGCCATGACAGAACTGTGCACACGATCGTCTTTTGACGCAAAAACTGTACACAGCCTTAACGCCACCAATCGCGATTTTCACCGATTCTACACGGTACCCAATTCACCAAAATCCCAACTCTACACAAGCTCAACTCTACACATTCACCAACTCACACCCAATACCATTTGCAGGTAAAGTAGAAACGAATATCATAATGACCGACTGAGTCATAACAAGGGTACATTGGTTATATGCACAAAGTATCCAATGTTATGACTCAGTCGGTCATTATGATATTCGTTTCTACCTTACCTGCAGATGGTATCGGGTGTGGAGTTGGTGAATGTGTAGAGTTGAGACTTTGGTGAATTGAGTACCGTGTAGAATCGGTGAAAATCTCGATTGATGGCGTTAAGGCTGTGTACAGTTTTTGCGTCAAAAGACGATCGTGTGTACAGTTTTGTCATGGCGAATTGAGCATGCGTTGAATATATCTCGGGACAATATTAACGTGTCGAATTGTACTGGAGTGAATTTAACCGTTGAGAGTTTTGCCGGTGAGAGTTTTGCCGGTGTGAGTTTTGCCGGTGAGAGTTTTGCCGATGTGAGTTTTGCCGATGAGAGTTTTGCCTGTGGAGAGTTTCGCCGGTGAGAGTTTTGCCGGTGACTGTTTTGCCTGTGTAGAGTTGCGCCAGTGACAGTTTAGCCGGTGTCAGTTTTGCCGGTGAGCGTTTTGCCGATGTGAGTTTCGCCGGTGAGAGTTTTGGCGGTGAGAGTTTCGCCGGTGAAAGTTTTGTGAATCGGTACTTGTGTAGAGTTGGTGTTGTGTAGAGTTGGTGCATTTGTAGAGTTGGTGTTGTGTAGAGTTGGTGATGTGCAGAGTTGGTGATGTGTAGAGTTGGTGTTGTCAGTTGGTGATGTGTAGAGTTGGGTTCTGTAGAGTCTGCGTATTGCCCAGACGGTCCATATTGAACCGTCAACGCAGGGTAGATCCCTCGTGTGTAGTCGAATTCAGGACAACTTAGCAGAGTCTTATATACGCTAGGGCTTCAAAACACTTGCGAGAAACGCTCCGTCCGTTCGCCATCTAGTGGCATCATATGAAACACAGATGCACAATGTTCCGCTAGATGGCGAGCGGTTGAAGCGTTTCTCGTAAGTGACTTGAAGCCTCAGCGTATATAAGACTGCAAAGTTGTCCTGCGTTCAACTACACACGAGGGGCCTACCCTTCGTTGACGATCCAAAATCGACCGTCTGGACACCAAGGTCTCCAAGGTCAATACCGTCTGGTCCTGGTGTTCACCAGGGTGGTGTCCAGGGTAGAGTCTGGGATGGAGACCAAAACAGTCCAGGCGAGAATCCAAAATGAACACTAGGATGGACTCTGCGATTGATTCGCCGAGATTCGCTCATCGTCCAGGGTGGAGTCCAGGAGAGTATTGGCATCCCAGATGGAGTCCCGGATGGAGTCCGGGAAAGTCTTTTGTGTCCAGGATGGAATCCAGATTGAGTCCTTTCGGGAGTCCCGGATGGAGTGATGGACTTCAGGATGGACTTCGGGATCGGATTAAAAGCCGAAGTCCATATGAGAATCCATCCGGACTCCATCCCGGACTGCTCAAATTCCATCCGGGACTCCATTCTGGACTCCATCCTGGACTATTTTTTTCTGCACGGAATCTTTTTCTCTTTTAGTCAGGTTATATATAATTAGCGTTACTTTTAATCATCGTGATAAATGTTGATAAAACTCAATGGACATATCCTATTTTATTGATTTTTGCCGATTGATCCCACCGGATGTTAAATTTACGTAACGACAAACAATTGTATTTTCGTATATCCTCTAATCACATACAAATGCTCTGCTTTTATGCATCAAGGTATTATGGCTTAGGCCGTACCTCATTTTTCTGTAATTTTCTGTAAATTTTTTGGCGAATATCAAGCGTCTGAGACATGAGATCGGGGTAATTTTCTCTGGTAAAATTACCGGACCGGACGTCGGGCTCGATAAGGTCCGAAAAGAAGGCTGAGACGACGAGAGTTCCTCCTGCGTGGAGCCAAAGAATAGTTGGAGACTAACACAAATGAGGGCTACTGGACTCCCTTGGATTTCCTTGATATCCCTTGGACTCGGAGCGCAGGAGGCAGAGTGATGTCCGAGACAAGTATTGGCTGATCGAGACCAAGACGCCAGACAATCTCCACTAGGCGGTCCATAGTTCCGATGGATTTCGAAGCAGCTTAGTGATCACATCGTTCATTTCGACCTCTCAATATCGCCTCGACGACTGAATGTTTATTTGACGGAGCCAGATGGGAAATGGATCAGGTGAAGGTCTCGAAGTCTTGACGTTTCGAGGCGACATGCCTCATCGTGGTCTTTTCAGTGTAGAAGACCCTTTACGGGTAGTGAGAGCTGTATCCGTTTCGAGATAAGAAACTGATATTTCACAGATAGTGAGTGATGATTGTCTCCTGCGAATAGATCTTCATTTGATAAGTAATTCGATGGGTGCAGGCACACCTAGATTGACTAGGTCGGGTGCAGAGGCTCTAAGATGAATAACGGCTCGAAAACCTCTGTAATGTTCAAAGGCTTCAAAATTGTAGTCGGATTGTACTCTGTGTTGAGCGAGAAGATGTGTCTGGTCGGGCTCATCAGGGACGATGGAGAGATATTCGGCGACTGATGGTTCAATGAGTCGTTGAGTGTCATAGTAAATTTGGATCTTCATGATCACCGCCCTAATATGTGGGTAATGTTAGCTGCGGTTGATGAGTGAGGGCTCGAAGCAGTATCTTGAGATTCACGAAGACGTCTCGTTGATTATTTCCCGGAGCCGGCACGTTTTGATTTGGCGCGTGAAGAGGGATAAGTTCTGGATATTGTTGCGGAGGGTCAATGTTATCTCCGTTGGGTGCATTAGATAGATCAGGATTAGGATTAATCGTTTGTTGGAGATTTTCAGTCTGTGAATTTGATTTTTGGGCGCCACTCCATTTTCAAGCCCGCCCAGAAGTGTGAAATCGGGTCGCTCGTCTCGAAGCCAAGCCAATGATTTAAGTGGTGTACAATCGACTGGCATCGATGGAAGACTGCTGACATCGACTGACACTCGAGTTGTGCTTCGAAAATTTACATATAAAAAAAGAAGCGAACAAAAGTTGCTGGTGGCGTATTCGTAATTCTCGTAATTCGCAACACCCGACATTCTCATCGCATTTGTTACTGATCGATTGTTTTTATCGTGCATTTACTAGGGGTACAGTGACAAATCACACGAATAGAAATTTAAGAATTTCTTACATTAATTGTAAACTGCGTTACTCACAATAATTTGTTAATAACGCGTTATTAAAATTCGAATTCAAGCTCAAAGCCACACTCGCCAGGTGGCACACCTGGCAAATGTTTGCGCCTTCAGTTCATATCTCTCTTCTGTTTTGGTGATGTTATCGTCGGTACTGCGATTATTTGACAAATCGGATTTACATTTCAGTTATTCATATATTAAAAGTTTCATATCTTATGGTCTATATGAGGCCCCCGCAGCATTTGCAATTCATATAAAGTGGTATGCGAGTGATAAAAACTATGATACAAAAAGTGTATGAGTGTTTATGGTCTAACACCATGAGTGTTAATAACCTCCAATCTGTTTTGTCTATGTAATTTAATCTAGAATTTGATGTGAATATTTATAGTATTTGTTATTGAATGTTATAGGAAACTGCTCAAGATCATTGATAGTAGTGTTTTTTTTTAGTAGACCTGTAACATAATCCGTATTTTACATAACAGAAATGTTTTATAACCAATGGTTTCAGAAATCTCATGCGAATTACCAAAAAGATCACAAATGTTCCCTGTACTGAAACACTTGTTGTTCACAGCTCATTTGCTGGTAATTCTATGTGTATGTATCAGACCGATGCAGAATAACTTTTATATCAGCCTGTGGACCAAAAATAAATAAAAAGTTATGTTTTTTTTCTTCATATTTCAGGTAAAGTACCAGAAGCGGTGAAGATTATGGTTTGAATTTTAACACCAAAACTGCATTTTAAATGGAGAAGGCATACACCAAATTTCACTGCGGTCCACAGCTTTCTACTAAAGTTCTTGTGTTTTCTCAGATAGCCAAAAATAAGTGAATGCCTTTTTGGAATCTAGGACACTCAAAACATGTATTTCTATTAAAATTTGTGTCAAGTTTTTTTTTGGATTGCTATAATTTCTCCCGTACATACTTTGGATGTGATGGGAAAGTTAACTGAATAACACTAAAATTGATGTTAAGAATATAATGTTCGCAGACCATACTACTTAGAAAACTATTGTTGGATAATTTTAATTCGATACGTTCAAAAAATTTTTGGCGCCCAGCAGCCTCTGCGCACTGCAGCTTAAGGCGCCCAGCAGCCTCTGCGTACTGCAGCTTAAGGCGTCCAGCAGCTTCTGCGCACTGCAGCTTAAGGCACCCAGCAGCCTCTGCGCACTGCAGCTTAAGGCGCCCAGCAGCCTCTGCGCACTGCAGCTTAAGGCGCCCAGCAGCCTCTGCGTACAGCAGTTTTTGGCACTCAGCGGCCGTCCGCGAATAGTTCCGTAATTTACTCCCATTCTTTACGGTTTATTGGCTCAATAATATACGTTTTTGCCGTGTCTCGTATGTAGCAATAAAAACAGACGGATTTGAGGCAAGTTATGTCTACTGCCTGTTCATCGTTTTCATAGTTCAAGAACGTATGGATATTAGATAAAATTGTGTTATCTACACAAGTCGCGAATTGGTTTTCTACGATGCATCGACGAAGGATCGCGTAATTTCGCGTCGCGCAGTCGCAATCTACGGGGCAGGGACAATCGCGTACTCTTATAAAGCATCGAATCTTTCCGATACGAGATAAGTTGCCAGCTACAGAATACACAGCGAATGTCGAATTTGTTCGCGTTCGTCGATATTCAGTAGACGAGTACATGATATTTTTCTGCAAAAGTCTCTGGTACTGTAAGAATGATGTGCCCTGCACGTCTGCCTCTCTGAAAACTTGATCCAATTGAGGAGAGAGCTGTCGCAATTTGGTAAATTTTCCGACAATGTACGTCGAATCAGAAATTAAGTGTCGCTTTATTCTCCCACGCCTCGATTCTAAGTTTTCACAAAACTCATGCACCGATCCGCCTTCTACCACAATCTCAGCTTTTAAGCTTGTGACATTCATAAGCATATATACGGCATTACAAATCTGCAATTGCGCCGAGTTACTTCCGTGTACCAAGGATTTTAGTCTTCCATTTAGATCTTCGAACGGATAGCACGAAGTTGTCCACAGAGGGCCGAATTGACGAACATTTTCGGCTAAATGAAGGAGTTGATGAAGATTGTTCGTCATATATCTCTCCCCATACAGAAGCTTGAACCTGAAAACGAATTGTTGCAGTGTGCGATCCGCAAGCTCGATTTCTTCTGCGGATACGGAAGCTTTGCATAACAGCAATAGACCGGACACTAGCAATTTAAAATGCTCTAGATATTCATGTTCCATAATATCACTGGTGCACGGTATCGCGTAATAGAAAAGTAATGCTTTAAATTCGTATGCTTTCATGTACGGCAAATGTTCTATTATCGATCGAGGGAGCCTCTGAACAAACGATGGCGGTGTGAGAGACCTTACTCGCTGATCCACGAGGTTGAGATGTTGAGCAAGTGAAGAAGGGTGATTGGAAAATCTTGGAGAAAACCAGAAGTTCAGTAAGTTTTTCATGATGCCTTCATCAACGCAATGCATGCGGTATCGGTTTCTCGTCACCAAACCACAAACCAGCAAGTATGATGTTTTCCTTTTCGTTCTCTCTGAAAACGGTAACTCATTGATAACTAAATACAGGGGCCAGATGTTGAACTTTGAAGATTTAAAAATTCTTATTCCGTCGGTGTACCACGTTAACGAAATATTGTCACGATCATTCAAGAAACCATCATCCTTACATAAATCTTTGTAAACAGCCCCGTCATATATATCTTCCAAGTTATCAGGGTTTTCACGTTCTCTAGTGTGACGATGTTGAAGCGACTCGTAAAACCCTGGACGGTTGAAAAGGGCTTTTAACTGTGAAATTATTGGTCCTTCTATGAAATAGGTTATGTTCTCTGCGCTTGTGCACAGCGGACAGATAGCATCCTGTCGTTCAACAATTTGCAAGCACTTTGAGCAGTAATAATGTCGTACCAGAGGTGTTTGACACCCAGCAAAGAATTTCTTGAATGTATATAATGTGGTTTTACATTTGTTGTCGGAGGGACAGTGCATCGCGATTAGATTCAGGATATCCGACAAGAGTACTCCACTTATATTATGTCGAAGAGCTAGGCTTAAAATTGCTATCAAGCTCTCTGCTGTGGTCAATGGAGCTCCCGCGTAAAGCGGTTCATTGTTATCTCGTGGGGCTGGATCATCATCTTCATCGTGGGAGTTTAGAGAATCCAAGTCATCATCTGATAGAATCCCGTTTATACTTTCTTCGATGGATTCATCGTTAATCTGGTATTCCTCTTCCAAATATTCGTCCTCATTCGTTGTATGAGAACCATCATCACGAATTGATTCACACTCTGAAGCAACACCACCGTGTGGGAAATCTTGCAAGGTAGGCTGTCTATCTATCAAACCGCGTTCAGAATTCAGATCACTAATGTCGCTTTGCTCGGTGTCTGACTCGGATTCATCGTGAATTGGTCGCCCTTGCTCGTGTTCTAAATGCTCATCAATACTGTGGCTACGTTCAAACTGGTTAGTTTCAGATGCATTATCCTCGCCATCTGTCTCGTTTTGATCAGGTATACATTGGAGCCGAGGACGTCTAAACCTATTTTGACTGCTCCATGAATACTCTGCAAATCTTTTTTTCCCCATTTGCCAGAGTGGAATGTCTTATTCCGAAAAAAAAAAATTGTCGCACGCTTCAAAGTAAAATAAGAAAACAGACCAAAAAACAGGGAATCGCGCTATACTATGTCTTCGTTATTAGATTACCAAAGAATCATTTCCTACTCACCGCGAATAATCCTCAAACCCAACAAGTTTACTATTATCAAAGTTTCTAGAAGGATCTCGTACGAATGCAGAATGTCAGGTTGGGAATTTCAAGGCTCAGCACTATCAGGCTGGGGATGGTGACATCAGCAATGAAACTGGACTGAAAATAATATATGGCGAATTGCATTGACTTTGCATTTTTTAACGAATTGCTTCAAACACTGCTTGATGCAATAGGTTTGGAATTTACTAGCTTATATTAACACTCGTCTATGATATACTACCATGTTTAAGGTGATCCGCTACGTGTCGTTTGTCTCTCCCAGATTGCTATAAGTGCGAGTAAGACAGCTGAAGTGTTGTTTTCCGTTACGGTTGATTTCTCGGATACAAACGTTCGCTTTTGTCCAAGAAATAAATTGTGGCCGAGAACTACACTTTACAGTTTTGATTAAGGGGAGGGAGTCAGGTCAAAAAGATTGATTTTGGAAATTCAATATCATCCTAATCCTATTGCGTATAAAAATGCCCAACGCACTATATTGTTAGTACTCGATGAAAGGATTTTTTACTGTCGTCTGACTTGCATATACTTTTCAATATTATATTAAGCAAAGTTCTTAGGTTTTCTATTCTACGCATGATACAGATCAAACTATTAGGCAGATTGGAATGGTTGACGTCTCATTTTCTTCTTCATGAAAAGATACACCGGCTAAATGGAGCAAACTATTTTTTTTCATTCTGAAAGCAAAGTTAATCACTGATTTAGAAAATAGCATAAAATTTATATATTAATAATTGTCACTTAAAAAATATTACCTTTTATTAACATTTGCTCCATTTAGCCGGTGTATCTTTTCATGAAGAAGAAAATGAAAAATTAATGCGATAAAGTTTATTTTTTTATCAATTCAAAATTCCATAAAATCAGAATTTTTGCCCGTTCGTCACTGAATTATATATTTTTCCTGACTGCATATTATTTTGTTCATATATTGAATTTGGGATTGATATCTCAAGTTTTTCCGCAGTTAATGCGCTACCGTTAATTTTTGTAATGTTTCGAAATTCCTTAAAATAACAATTTGTATATGGTTTGCCTTCAAATTATATATTTATCATGGCTGAATATTATTCTGTTCGTGTACCAAATTTGTGCTCGATATGTCAGATAACATTTTGGTATAATTAATGACGTAATGTCAACTATTTAGCATAACAGACATATTTTTACAAAAGTTAGTGCGACCATGCCCTTTTTTCAAAAAATTACAAAAGCTACGAAATCTAAATTTTTGCATCCATTCAGTCAACAACTGCAGCAATTAAAGAGGAGCTGCTGCTCCAATTGTGTATGAAGTTTGAGCTCGATAGCTGAAATGGTTCTTGAGTTATCAGCGTTTCAATTTTCGAAGTTGTATATATGCGAGGCAGTCCACCGGTTATCGTCAGGGTCGCGACCCTCACATATATATATTTTTTTTCCTTTTGAGATGTTGTAAAGCAATATAAAAAAATACTCTAGAATTTCTTTTAGACTTTTTAAAAAAATTGTTTTTTTTTAATTATCAAATATTTGTTTTCTCAAAAAGTATTTTTGATCCTAGGCCCAGAGTGGGGCGCGGCCTAGATTAGCAGCTAAAAATAAAACAATATTAAAATCTTTTAAAAAATAAAACCTCAAACTTGAATCTCTCTAAAAGTACGTCGATGATGTTTTAAAAAAATTTATAGTAAGTTCTGTGTCCAAAAACGAAATTTTTGAGACTAGAATGGAAATGGGGGTCAGTCTAGAATAGCAACTAAAAATAAAATTTTCCCGTAAATAAAATTTTTTAATTAACATAATCACTAAAAATTTGAATTTCTCAAAAACTACGTCGACTATATATTTGAATTTTTTACAGTAAATTCTGTGTCCAAAAACAAAATTGTTGAGACTAGTGCGAAAATGGGGGGCAGCTTAGAATAGTAGCAAAAAAATAAAAAAAATAAAAAAGATAACAAGCATGTTTTAATATTATTTGGTAATTAAATTACAGGAATTGTGCCCCCCCATTTTCGTTCTAGTCTCAAAAATTTTGTTTTCAGACCCAGAATTTATTGTAACAAATTTTAGGTTTAAAGGTTAGGATTAAAGAAAAACAAATTTTTTAAAAAATCTAAAAAAAATTCTAGTGTTTTTTTTATATTGCTCTACAACATCTCAAAAGGAAAAAAAATGACGATCGCGACTCTGTCGATAACCGGTGGAATGCCCCATACACACTAAGGTGTCTTAAAAAAAAAAAAAAAAATTTTCTACTTCTTTTATTAAACTTACAAAAGTGTGTGTCTTGAACTCCATATGCACCTTTTCATATAAAATCGGGTGGTAAAATTTTTCAAAGTTTCGTTTTCTGGATATATATCGCTAAAAACAGATATCGATTAAGCGACCTCTAAGGATAATTTACCAGCGCTTATCTTTTGCACAGTATATTTTGTCGTCAGCATCTTGAGTTTAAGCCTTCGGGAGCAGAAAAAAATGGCTTATTGAGGCGAAGAAAAAAATAATTTCAACAAAACGTCATTTTAAATTAAGAGGGGGGGAGAGTCAGGTAAAAAATGTAAAATAATCGATTCTTTTCTGTAAAAATGTTCATTTCCATGTAATCTATGTGTTAGTAAAGTTATAAGCCGAAATTCGAAAAAATGGCCAAGTTCTAGGGTACCATTCATATTTTATTTTCTCAAAAATCGTAAAAAATGATGAGAATATTATATTTAAATTTGAAACTATTTTATTTATTTATTGTTTTTATATGCGGACATTAAGGCCGATTTTTTGTTGACACAAAATAACTAAGGGTGTTGAATTTTTTTTTTTTAATTTGATAATTTTCTTTCTTTTCACTTTCTGCAGCTTTGTTTAGTTAAGTGTGACCTCTAAACCTTCAAAATCTTAGAAATAAAGCCGAAAAATTGCCGATTTCTACAATATGCCTGTTTTTTAATGCTTTTTTTCTATAGATAAAAAAATCAATTACGTATTTGTAAATAAATTGTTATCTGTTTACCATTTTTTAAAACAATTAGTGAGACGCGATATAAACGATGCGATGACAGTGTGATGTCTCCAATGCACCAAGTAACATTTACATCATATTTGAATTCGCGCGAATAACGGGGCATGCGCTATGATAGTTTGATGCGTATCGCATGCGCAGCGTGTTACTGCCGGGGAAATTGACTTCTGCTACACTCGAGCGGCATAACCTCTAATTGACGTTTTTATTTTTTGTTCATACGATGTTGTTAGCTTAATTCCATTGGCCATTTGCTGTTTTTTTTAAATTAACAATATTTAAAACAGAATCAACAATCATCAGAAGTGTTCAAATATGTATTATTTCTTATGAAGTGGTGATTTAATGTATTTGCAGTACATTTCTGAATGTTTCAACACTGGACAAATTGTCAGTGATGTTGTCAATAAAAGAGATCATCCCAGTGTTATTCTCAGGTTTTTAAAAACATTATGCATTCATTTACTTATTTATTTGTTAATAAAAAAAACATTTATTTGTAAAATAATTACGAATATTCTGAAATCTGACTTGCAACCAATATTTTTATTTTGTTCATTAAAGGTACTAAGATCTCCAAAGGTGAAAGTAGCGCAAAAAAATTTTTTTGAGTCATAAATTTTAGATGCCATTTGCCGAAACTTGGTTTTCAACCTATTCTGCGCGTCATTCAGACCAAACTGCTAGGCAGATTGGACTGGTTGACATCTCATTTTCTTCTTCATGAAAAGATACACCAGCTAAGTGGGGCAAACGTTAATAAAAGGTAATAGTTTTTAAGTGACATAATTTATAATAAATAAATTTTATGCTATTTTCTAAATCATTGATTAACTTTGCTTTCAGGATGAAAATAAAATATTTTGCTCCACTTAGCCAGTGTATCTTTTTGTAAAGAAGAAAATGAGACGGCAACTAGCCCAATCTGCCTAGCAGTTTGGTCTGAATCATGCGCACAGTGGAAAACCTAAGATCTTTGCTTAACTTAATACTGAAAGGCATATGCAAGTCAGACAACAGTAAAAAATCCTTTCATCGAGTACCAACAATATAGTTCACTGACCATTTTTATATGCAAGAGAATTTGGATGATATTGAATTTTTAAATTCAATTTTTTTGATCTGACACCCTCCCCTTAAATAAATTTTAAATATATCTACATTTTATTTTGGAACTAATATTTTTTCGTTATGTTAGCTCGACTTGCCTACCAGAGTTATCCCGTCAAGTATCTGCTTTTTCGGACCAATGGATCGTTTATTATTAATTTGTAAATAATTAAAAATATGACTTTAATTTTTTTTCCCCTCGCATCTGGCATTTTTTTCTGCTCCCGAACGCTGACGACACTCGAGATGCTGACGACACAATATAATGTGCAAAAGATAAGCTGTGGCGAATTATCCTTAGAGGTCGCTCAATCGACATCTGTTTTAGCGATATATATCCAGAAAACGATACTTTGAAAAATTTTGCCACCCGATTTTATGTAAAAAGGTGTATATGGAGGTCAAAACACACACTTTTGCAAGTTTAATAAAAGAATTTAAAAAAAAATTTAGACGCACCCTAATACACACATACATACATACGGATATTTTTGCTAGATCACTTTTCTCGACGTATTGGGCTATTCTGAGTGTCCTGACATAAAAATCTCAAAATTTGTTTTTATTTTCATGACAACAAAGCTTCCTTTAGGAGGAAGCAAAAAGAAAAATAATGACGAAGTAATGTGCAAGGTCCTACTTTGCATCCTTGTTTTGAATAAATAAATAAACATGTTATGATTTCGTTTCTGCTATTTCGTTATTTCGTCATTCCAGTGTTTCCGATAGTAAATGCAATAACGTAAATTTTATTAAAGATTTGAAATTTCACGCAATCAAAAGTTTCATACCGTAAAGGCTTTAATTTTACTTTTTGATAAAAAGCGATACCGTTATTTTTTTTTAAATATTTCGGAATTCCATAAAATTATAATTTTTATATCGTTTGCCACTAAATTATGTATTTTTGATGGCTGAATATTATCAAAAATTAAAAATTTCATTAAATCTGAACCGCTTTACAGATTCTAGCCAAATTCAATACCAAACAACATCAAGTACCTATGCTCTTATAAGGAACTATTTAGCATTATAGACTAATTTTTACGGAAGTTAGAGCGACCACGCTCTTTTCTCATAAAATTAAAAAAGCTAGAAAGCAAAATTTTTGCATAGATTTTGTCTGAAATTGCAACAATAGAAGAGGATCTACTGCTCTACTTGTGTGCCAAATTTAAGCTCAATAGACAAAACGGTTGTTGTGTTATTGGCGGGTTTTCGGAGTTGTATACACATACACACACACATACATACATACGGACATTTTGTCTAGATAACTTTTCTGAACGTTTTGGACAATTCTAAGTGTCCTGGCATAAAAATCTCGATAACTTTTTTCTTCATGAAAACAAAGCTTCCTCTGTGAGGAAGAAAAAGGTTTGGAAATGCCTCGAAATTTTGTGTCGAGAAAAGTCTCCCACGCATATAACTACTGATTATCAAATTATCAATAATTATTTAAAGATCTCGTCCCCTCACAATTTTAAAGACAGTCGATTTATTGTGAAAGAAATGCAGTACTGTTCAATTCCGTTCTTCTACAATTTTTTCCAAAGAAAATAAGGTTTCTTTGCAGCTATTCAACAGTTCACAAATAGCTTCATAATGATTGCAAGTTATTATGACATAAACGTAACTACATAACAAATAGTATTGTAAGACTTATTGTTTCCTCATAGAGGAAGCTTTGTTTTCACGAAAAAAAAAATATTCGAGATATTCATGTCAGGACACTCAGAATGGTCCAAAACGTCGAGAAAAGTGATCTAGACTAAATGTCCGTATGTATGTATGTATGTATGTGTATGTATGTATGTGTATGTATACAACTTTGAAAATTCAAACGCTGATAAATCAAGAACTATTTTAGCTATCGAGCTCAAATTCGGCACACAATTGGAGGAACCGCTTCTCTTTAATTGCTGGAATTGTTGACTGAATGGATGCAAAAATTTAGATTTCATAGCTTTATTCATTTACAAAAAACTTGCACATTGCTTCCTCATTATTTTTTCGCTTTTTACAAAGCTTCCTCTCTGAGGAAGCAAAATAGTATGTTATTCAATTTTGGCTTCCTCATAGAAGAAGCTTCGTAAATAGCGAAAAATAATGAGGAAGCAATGTGCAAGGTTCTACTTTGCACCCTTGTTATATTTTATTCTTATTTTCTGATGTTTTATGAAATGCAGAGCGACACCGGTCAATGTTTTAAATATTTCAAATAACGTAAAATCCGAACCGCTTTACCGTTCATCACCAAATTTGATACGTAGCAGGGCTAAATGTTATTGTTGCAGTGTACAAAATTTCAATTGATTTGTTGAAATTTTACCAGAATTAGAGCAAAACGAAAATTTTTCGAGAAATTCAAAATATCATAAAAACCGAACCGCTTTGCAGATTTCGCCCAAATTCAATACCAAACGTCGCATCACTTTCTTCCATTTTTATACGAAGTTTCAGTTCGTACTTTTTTCAAAATTTAAAAATTCTTATAAAATTTAAATGTGTCAATCGATTTTTCCGAAATTTATACCAATTAAAGATTACGCAGTACTGTACATGTTGTTTAAATTTGAGTTGATTCGGTAGAATAGTTCAAAAGTTACAGTTAAATGAATTCTTAGCCTTTAATCACACACACACACATCCAGACAATGTTTCTAAACCACTTTTCTCGACGTTTTAGACCATTCTGAGTAATCTCACATAAAAATCTCGAAAAAAAATTTTTCATGAAAACAAAGCTTCCTCTATGAGGAAGCAAAAATTGGTTATGTCTTAGATTAAGCTGCAGAATGGTTTCACATAGCATAGTAAGTTTTAGCTTTTACAAAGAATTACAACAAATAATGATGTAGAAACTTACACCTTTGCGTAGTACCTTGTACTTTCTACGAAATTAATGTGAAAGTACTACGCTATTGTGCTCAAATTTTCATATAATTTCAACAGAATCATCCAATGTAATAATATCTCGTAGAAAATTCTAGTTTCTAACATAAATTATATCAAATTATGACAAATTTTCTATCGACTTTGGCGTGGGATAGAAAGTTATATGTAATAATAAATAGTTGTATTTTATAGGAATAAGGACAACCAACTACTTTTCTGTTGTAGGAGGTTATAAGAGGTTGCAGTTTCACATAAAAATTTGTACAAATTTTGTAAAAGAAATTACAAGTTGTTACAAAATCTATAAGTTGTAGATATCACATAATTTGATGTAGAAATAAGTAAAATGTTGTTGAAATGTCATAGTGAATTGTATATTTTTTTCCACCAGGGATTCTATTAATGTAAAGTGCTAAAGTGCTTCTAACTAATGCCAAGTAAAAGAAACGGTGATGATCGAGACAATAATTATAAAAATTACATTAAAATAAATTTCAAAAACTCACCGAAGAAACATAATGCCAATTTCCCTTCTTTCTCACTGTCTGGTTCTCTCCCGGAATGTCACTTGTCCACTGTACAGCTCAGAATGAAATAGACGTTGTCCTTCGCTATGGCCAAATAATAGGTCACTTTAGTGGCGTTTCAACTGATCCTGTCATGGGTGTGAGAAAACCAGCAGGTTATTTCGCTCGACCTTGCTTTTGTCACACGAAATGAAAGCTAATTTGAACGGAAATGAAACTTATTTTGCCAATTAACCTTATCCATAAAATATAGCATAACGATAAAAGTATTATAGGGTTCATTGAATTAGTGTGAAGTGCTACAAAGACGTCTAAAGGTGTCGTAGTTATGATTAAGCTGCCCTGATTATGAATATGGGACAATGTAGTCAATTATTATAAAAGTTTCACTGATATAAATGAAAAAAACTCACCGAAGAAAGGTGACTCCAATTTCGGTTTTTTCTCACCCAACGTCGTTCTCTCTCTGAATCTCAGGTCACGATACAGCTCACCCTTTTTTTAAATACACACTATCTTTCACTTTTATTGCACTGAAATCACTTACAAAGCGAAAATATTTATTTCGCTACAATAAATTTGTCGTCCACGCTTGGCATGTAAATGAAAATGACCGCCGTTACTAAGAGAAGTTGGCGCCGCGATATAGAACCTTCTCATTGGTTCTCACGAAGCAATGCACACAGATTATCAACCAATGAAATTTATGCAGTTTTAAATATAATAACTGCTTAAGTCGGATGCGCAGTAACATCTTCGTAAACTTAGCTGGTCATCTTCAACTTCGAAATATAATTGAACTCATAGTTTTTTATTTCAAATTGCAAGGTTTCATCGTTATATCGAAGAAAAATCAGCGATGTTCGTTTTTCAATTCCAGATCATCGTGCATAACAAAAGGTAAGGGCACATATATTAAAAATGTTTTTATCTTTTATTTATATTGTCGCTGGGATCCATGCTTTATGTCGATGCTCAGTGGAACGGTTGAATGCGAAATTTCGAACGCAGTTATTCTTTCTCGTATTTTCTCCGAGAGGTCGATTGTGGGCAACAACAACGCTATACAGTTTTTGTTACCGACCGAGCACTAGCACATCATCTTAACGTGATGTGTTAGTGCTCGGTCGGTAACAGAAACTGTAAAGCGTTGTTCTTGGTCACAATTGATGTTTCAGGCAAAAGACGAGAAGTACTGACTGCGTCTTGGTACTCTGCAGTCAGTAATTCTCGACTGTTATTCTCAAAATCAATCGTGGCGAAGAATAACACTTCGGGAAAATTCAGCTATCTCACTTGCACTTATGGCGATCTGTGAGAGACAGACGATATGTAACACATCACCTTAAGGGAAGGAGAAACCTACTCAGTCGGTGACAAAAACTGTAGCCAGTCCTTCAGAGGACACCGAACGTTTTCTGATTTTAAAAAAGTCTGACATTATTGATCTCTTAATTCTGCATGATGTAAGGCTTTCATTTTTTCCCAAAAAAGATCAAGTTTCTGGGAATCCTTGTTTCGAATGATATTTGCAATCTTTCTCGCTCTTACGGATGTTTCTATGAGTGCGAGTGAGTGCAAGTGCGAAAGCGCCATGGTCGGTCGCAGTGAAGCGAATTTTCCCGAAGTGTTATTCTTCGCCATGGTTCATTTTTTGTATAAAAGTCGAGAAGTACTGACTGCAGAGAGCTAAGACGCCAGTACTTCTCGTCTTTTGCCTGAAATATCAATTGTGGCTATGAACAATTCGATGCAATATTTTTTTAATAAGTTTATATCCAAATCCAGCACTAATAGCTAATTATCGACTCCTTCCAAGCACTTCGGTTACGACACTACATTTTCTGTTGAAGGATAAAATTTAATTTACTCAACCGCGAAACAACAGTACGAAGCCCTTTTTGTTTCTACGTACGTGTTGCGTACGTGAAAATAGACGATTTTTTAAGGAGAAGCAGCGCCACAAATCGGATGCTTTTCATTGGTTCTCGACTAGCGACAGTTCCCAATGACGGCGGTAAAAATTATCCAGGTTAGAAAACACTACTAGAGACAAAATGAACTTCCGGTACTAGGCTTAGCGGCATAGTACTGCGCCGGAAGAACAAGAAAAAAAAAGAATAAGAAAGTGCAATACGAGATTTACTTCATAGTGACGCATAGGCACTTCGGTTTTGAATCATGGCGGGCAGAGACGTTCAAATGCCGGTCGACAATAATAATGGTATGTATGGGAATTCAGTTTATTTGGCTCATTACTTATTATTGCGATTATAAAGCCCTACATTTTAAGTTCAATTGTAACCAACTATATTGATATTATTCATATGCAGAAAACCATGGACATCCTCCGGCCGCCGCAAACGTTCCTGTGATGGGTCGTCCGGAAAATGCTTTGCCCGTCGACCCGCCAGACCATAATCAACCACCGCGAGGAAATGGTAATATGTACTTTTTATGTTTTATTATTCAGGCGGTGTGACCTTCCAGTGTTTTTGCATCTATTTGTATATCTATATTGCGGTTATAAAGCCATACATTTTACGTTGAATTCTAACCACTAATGACTAATCTTGCTATTCTTCTAATGCAGATAACCATAGACAAGATCTTCCGGCCGCAGCAAATCCACGGGAAGGTCAAGCACAACAAGGAAATGGTAATGTGTACTATTTTGCTTCCTCATAGAGGAAGCTTTTTTTGTGTGTGTGTATGTATACAACTCGTTAATATATATTGAGCTCAAATTTGGCACACAAGTGTAGCAGCAGACCCTCTTCAACTATAGCAATTTTCGATAAAATGTGTGCGAAAATTTCCATTCTATGCCGTTTTGAATTTTTTGAAAAAAGGAGGTGCGAGCTCTAACTTTCGTAAAATTTAGTCTATTTTGCTAAACAGTTGGTTATAAGAGCAGGGGCACTCAATGTTATTTGGTATTGAATTTGGCTCAAATCGGTAAAGTGGGTCAAATTTTATGGAATTTTGAAAGTTTGATAGCAACTTGAGATAGCAAGCTCAAATTTTGTATATAAATGAAACAATATTCAGCCATTATATATGTATAATTTAGAGATGAACGGTATGAAATTTTTGATTTTATAGAATGTTGAATTATTTAAAAAAATATATACGTTATCACATTCACTTTCGGAAACGCTCTAATAATAACGAAATAACGGAATAACGAAATAGTAAAAGTGCTAGAATTACCTTACAGTGTGAATGTCCTGATTAATCTTTCCATTTGTAAATTTAATAAGTTTTTTTACTCACTGGATACAAACAATATTCCATTAAGAAGTACAAGTCTGTCAAACAAGTGTTATTTTTTGTTATAAGAACTACTCTCCCCCTGACCAAAGTAACAATTAAAAATACTACCCTCCCTTCACGATGAACCAGAAGGATTTTACATTCAGCGTATAATCCACAGAACATTGCTGGAAGGATTGGCTGCTATGTTTCATACTCTTTGCTGTTACGCTGTGCAACTTTTAATTGGAGCAATTAAAAGGAGCGCAGTGCAACTACAGAGGGAATGAAGCCTAGCGAAGACCAGTCCTTCGTGCAGTGTTCTCTGGATCATGCACTTGGTATAAAATCCATAAATCTGGTTTCAATGTAACCAATTGACCTAAGCAGTTGGTCAAGTTACAAAAAAATCCTTTGGGTTTATCCTGAACGGAAGGAACTATTTAAAATTTTTAATTCAGTGCAGGGATGGGCATTCATTGAATGAAAATGTATTTAACATATTTTTTGTATAAGATAACTATGGTGAATCATTATGCAATACTTAAAATTTTCTCATTTTTGCAATAATTATGAAAATTTAGTTGAATTATTCTTTTTCAATAAATTTTATCATTCAAAAGACTTAATAATCCTTAATCATTTAGAGATTTAAGTATTTTTAATACATTTTCATTGAATGAATGCCCATCCCTGCTTCAGTGAGGGTGAGCATATTCTTTATAATAGAAAAACACTTTTTTAACTGACTCATACCCCTTCGTTAATTAATTGCCTGTTTAATTACTTTCGTTCAATAATTATTTATGTGTCTAATGAATATTGTACCTTCTCTTATAACATTATCTTAGGGTGTTATGAAATGTATAAGTTTGTTCTCCAAGAAATAATAATGTATTATTATTTATTGCAGATCAGCATAGGACACCAAGATGGGCCAGGGCTGGGCGTATAACTCGCATAAGGCATTGCCAGCGGCGTCTAATTCGCATGCTCTACGACATGGCAGCACAGGCTGAATATGAATCGGAGACTCGCCATCACCAGCACCATCGTCAAAATAACTAAAAATTTACCGATAATTAACTTTATTCATTTTATTTTAAAAATTAATGTTTCAAATTAAATAAAAAATAAATAAAAATTAAATATTAGCATATCGTTATGCATTAATATTAATGATAAATAAATGATTAAGAATATCGATTGTGCCAAGAATATAACTTTTTATTAACGATAGTCACGTATATTTCCTTCGTGAAGAATTTTCAATTAACGGCGTATTTTTTAAGCCAGCTCCTCGTCGGAATGGTAATTTTTCTTGGATGCATCATCGGTGTTTTCAAGACTTTTTTCAACCTTCGGATTCCGTATAGTTCCACATTGTTGATTGACGAAACGAATATACTCCCGTTCTGGAATAATCATCGCTGCATGATGGTCGATGTAATCTAAGGAGTAAAGCACAGGTAATATAAGTTTATACACTCCATGTTTAGATATAGAAAGTGACGAAAAAAAAATTCGGAAATAACGTGTCAGATCATTTTAAACGAATTTTAAGCGAATGTCTACTTGTCGATAATATGAGCTGCAATGATTTTCATGCAGAATTGAATATTATTTTTGCAATGTTTTGAATTTAAGAAAAACTCGTAAAAAATTGACTCTTTCGATTATTATTGGACAGTACTCGGTAATCTAGAATTGCCTTGTCAAGCGGGATACTATCGGAACATTTTAATACATGTCAGAACCAACATTCATTGGAAGTTTATCATTTTATTACGTGAAATCGAAAGATTTTTATATTTCTTTTCATAGCCGTGACTGAGTTTTTATAGTAATTAGTTTTCATAAATTAATTCATGAAAAAATACTTTCATCGCCGAGTTTTATAATATTTATGTAAATTATTTCTATTTCTTATGCCTGATATATTAATATCAGCAAAGATTTGTACATTTAAAATGAAAGTACATCAATGTACGTTTGATGTGTCAGTTTATTAAATTTCATACTTATAGTTGTATGAAATTTGCAGATGTTTTAAACAGTGTATGAGACAATGAATGTTAATTAAGCCGCGATAAAAAACTGTTCTCGTATTGAAAATAATAAAAAAACTGAAATCGTGATATTTATAAATCTTTGAAAAATGTTACGATAGAATTCTTGAAGTTTATTTCTTTTTAATTCAAACACTGATATCTCGGAAACGATCAATTAAAAATTAAATAAAAAAAAACGGTTTAGAATAAAATTTATTCAACTCAAATTGAGTACTTGAAATCCGGGTGTCGAGTGAAATAATCCGAAATATCCTTCCTTAATGGATCGAATAGTCGATATACTGGCGGATTTAATCCTTGTCAATCGTATATGTGTTTTGTACATTTCTTGTACAAGGGTCATTCTTCCGAAACCCGACACACTTGTGGACTTTCTTCTTTTTGTGGTTTCCGATCGTCTTGTAACTGCTCCGTTTGTTCAGATATGTCAAGCAGAGGACACTCAATTTTTTACAGATTTTTAAACTGACAACTGTGTCTGGTCTACATATTGATTTTTATCAATTTTTCAAAGTTTAATTAATAAATGATTTTTTAAAGCATGTAAACGTTGATAAAAAAATTCCGAACAGAGGAATTTTTTGTGTGAAAAGATCTCAGTTTTTCAATGACAATCTTGCCGATTCAATTCGTTTTTAGGAAAGCACTGAAAAACGTGAAAATACAGTTAAAAGCCGTTTTTCGTGCTGAGCCCCTTAATTTTTTTAAAATTTTAATATTTTTTTCGGATTCCTTGCAGAATTTTACCTAAATTGGTGAATTTTTTAGAGTGGGGCAAGCAATAAGTTTCGTAAAAAGAAAAAAAAATCATGACATTTTGTGCAATTTTTCCATCTTTTAAGAGATGGTAAAAATTCATAAATAGTCATGTTTTTTTTTTACGAATCCAAACGCTTTCCCCCCTCTAAAAACTTCACCAATTTAGGTAAAATACTGCAAGAAATCCGAAAAAAATATTAAAATTTAAAGAAATTAAGGGGCTCACCACGAAAAACGGCTTTTAAATTCATTTTCGCGTTTTTCAGTGCTTTCCTAAAAACGAATTGAATCGGCAAGATTTTCATTGAAAAACTGAGATCTTTTTACAAAAAAAAAAATCCTCTGTCCAGAATTTTTTTATGAATGATCACAAGCTTAAAAAAATCATTTATTAATCAAACTTTGAAAAATTGACAAAAATCAATAAGTAGACCAGAGACGCAGTTGTCAATTAAAAAATCTGTAACAAATTGAGTGTCCTGTGCTTGACATATCTAATCGAATGTCGCAGTTGCAAGGCGATTGGAGACCACGAGGTCCACAAGTATGTCGGCTTTCGGAAGAATGACCCACATGTACATCGTATATGTGTTTTTACACTTTTTTTAGTACATTTACGGGATAACGATCCACTCGTAAGCCGTTTTTTGTAACGCTTTGTATACAGAATTTAATTACAAAACCGATATTGCTCGCAGCAAAAGCCCGAGGTTTCCATACCTAATCTTAGCTCACAAAAAAATACAATAAAAAATTCTTAAAAATCTAAAACTAAAGGAGAATTTAATGATTACAAAGAAAATGATTCGAAACCTTTACTTAATCACATTTCTACCTACATTTTTTTTAAAGCAGCTGAATTTGCATAAAATCTTATATGAATGGATTTAATATTGCTTTTACGTTTTACAGCTTCCAGGACTCTTGGAGGGACAGCCTTCATGTGCTTGGTGCCTCGAGCTGTCATGCCTTTCAACCTATCTGCTCCCAAGATATACAGCATTAAACGCCGCACCATTTCAGATGGTCTGTGCCGAAATTTATCTACCTCATTCACGAGGTAATCTTCACAGACGTAGACCTCAGAGTAAGATTGAATTTCAATCTATAAAACAAAAGAAGATGATTGTTTGAAATTAATTAAAAAAAAAAAGTATGCTATAGTCGTCAATAAATATCAATAAAAAAAAATCCTACACAATTCGAACAATTCAAGATGTGTCACCGACTTTTTAACCAGTGTTTTTCCCGGTCTCGATTAGTCCCTGCTTTACCTAGTTTAACTGTCCTTTTAACCGAATTTGTTGTTTTTTAAGCGATTTTTAGTGGTGAATTGACCGACTGTAACCAACATTTTAAACGAATTAAACAAAAATTAATTTTGTTTGGTGAATTCAACTGATTTTAACTGACAATTTAACCAAACGAAATGTTTGTAATCGGTTAAAATGTCGGTTAAAACCGGCGAAACAAGGGCCTAATCGTCACTTATCTATTCTCGGTTAAAAAGTCGGTTAACTTCGGTTATTTTCGGTTAACACTTCGGTGACACAGCTTGCCAGGGTCGTGATTTGCATTTCATAAAGTTTAATTTCTTTTTAGGTGGAAGTTGCCGCAAACATAAATTAAATACATCGATTACAGCGAATCGATAATAATATCAAGAAGCAGGGAAGCGTAAATTACCATTTTCGGTGAGGTCTTTGTTTTTTTTTGCGATTGGTGCTGACGATGTCCACCGTAGCTCCTTCCCGAGTCCTCTCGAGCAGCTTTTTTGGCTATCGCACCTAATGCACGCGGCGATTGAGAGTGCTCGCGGCGATTTTGAGCGTGTTTAGAGGTGCCTGGAGACATTGAATAATTTCGGTCTGACGAACATCTCGACGGAGACTTTTGCTGGGGAGAACGAGTCATTTGTCGTTTTCTATTCGCTGGCTTTTGTGTCTCTTGATCTTCGTTAAGCAGACGAATTATTTGTTTTAAGACCGGAATGATCTGGTTTCTTGATACTGTGGATATTCCATTAATATTCAATGAAAAGTATTTAAAAAGAAAATTAAATTTAAAAGGAATTCGTAACCGCGAATTTTATAAGATTTTATAGTAACAAACATTTTTTTATTTGTGACCGTATACGGGGCATTATACATCGATCGGACCACCTTTTACCATGACCGTCGTCGATATAGTTGATTATTTTTTTAATCATTCACCCCAATGATTGGAGCTTGCTCCATTTTTATCAAAATTTTCATTGCATATTTCGCGCACTTGTCAATTTCTAAAAATTGCATTTAAAAACTTTGGAATGCGCGTATCTTCTTGGATGTAACTCGTATCGTAAAAAAAACTGTATAAAAGTTTTTCATTTTGAAGTATACATTTATGTCAATTCATTTTAAAAATTCTTTAACTCCTCCGAAATATTGATTTTTCATTAATAAACATAAAAACCCATATTTAAAAAAATTGGACATTTTTTAATTTTTTCCAAAATTTTTTTAAAAATACTATTCATAAAGACGAACATTTTAAGCCTAAACACGAAGTGGGACAAATATTTTTTCGAAGGGGTTGAAGATTTTTAAAAATAAATTTGCATAAAAGTATACTTCAATATGAAAAGCTTTTATATACGTTTTTTTACGATACGACTTATATCCAAGAAGATTCATGCCTTCGAAAGTTTTTAAACGCAATTATTCGAGCAATTTTTATAAATTCACTAGTACGCGAATTATGCGATGAAAAATTTGAAAAAAAAATTCAGTATGCTCCATCCATTCGGGTGAATGTCTATAAAAATATAACTATATCAACGACGGTCGTGGTAAAAGGTGGTCCGATCGGTGTAATGCCCCATACACTTACGAATGCATTGATCGAACGAAATACAACCAGGGATGTTCATTCATTCAATAAAATAGTACATTTCAACACTAGAAAAAAAACGCTTTCCCTGCCGTATTGAACGGAACTTTTTAGAATAACGTCAGGAACGTGTGATTTTTGCAAGCGATAGCTCCATTTTTATGGTTGCCAAGGACTCCGAAAATAAAAAGGCTAACAATTTGTAAATAATTTAACCAATTGATGTAAATTTGAACAAACGATACCGGGGCAATTTTCATTCACGGTACTGAGACAGCCAAATCTGGTTACTTTTTACCAAACTTCAGTTTGCATGATTTAAAAAAATCAAGTTTATAAAATAGAACCTTACGCATTACTTTCTTAATATTTTAAGATATGATCTACTTTCCATGATTTTAATTTTAGAAGAAAATAATTAAATATTTCAATTACTTTCAGGTGTGACAGGCCGATCGCGCTTTCGGAATAGATTTGGGCCATCCCGCATGGTATCCTCTACTTCGATATCATTCTGACGATCAGGAGTTTTTTCAGCCGGCGAAACATGTAGAGTGCAAGAGACTTCACTCTCCGGCGTAAGAGTAGCTCTATTTTCTGACATGATCTCGTCTTCTGCATTTCCCTGCGTCAATTTTAGTTCTTCGTCGGGGCCTATATCATCGATTGAATCGTCCTCGAACAAATCCGCTTCCATCTGTCTGAGGGAAGTCTTCCTTCTCAACTCTTCTTCTTTTTTATCATTTTTTAGTTTCTTCGGATTCATTATTTCGCCATCTGTCGTAACGTCGATGGTATTCAGATAATCCCGATCCTCTGTTTAATAAATACATACACGCTATCATTTAATTACTTCATCACTCATGCAAGTTTCTTTAAGGATATGAAGGATGATCAGAGTTCAACGAAATACTCGAATAGCACTAAAGAAAATTATTTAGATGTAGGTAACTGAATTTAGTTTCTGTCAAAAAAGTTTAATTGATCGAAAGTTAGTTAAACACTATTGTAGTTACCTAAACTACATGATGAGGTTGACTTTTTAAAAATTCTTAATGAGTCTGAACCTAATGAATCTATTAAGTTTGTTTAACTGAATGGCGTAGTAGGCTTCAATTGACCATGAGTTCCTTTAAATCTGACCATACCGTGAGGTTGAGCCATTTACAAGAGAGTTTAGGATGCTACATTAAGGAGACAAATTCATCTAAAAAAAGTCATAACGAAACGAATTCTGTAAATAAAACCCTTCTTTTAAAAAATGTTACATTTAAACCTCATTAAGTACATAATAAGCATTATAATTCTACAATTTTGTAAAGACATTCAGTGCACAATAATGGTGTGAGGTCAAAAGTAAAATTTTTCACTTGTAGCTTTCAGACCAAACCGGTGAACCGATTGTAGTGTTCAATACCTTATTTTATCTGTCAAAGAGTGCTTGCTGGATTGAATATAGCGATTCTGGATGTAGTGAAAATTCGATTTACTGTAACCAATTGTTTAGTGAGTTTTTAATATATAAACATTTATCTATACATTTAAAATCATAGCTTTGTCATAAAAACCTGAAATAAAAATTTCTATATTCAATCCAGAATGCACTCTTCTACAGATAAAATAAGACATCGAACACTAAATTTTGTTCACTGGTTTAGTCTGAAAGCTACAAGTGAAAAATTTTACTTTTTACATCACACCATTTTGGTGCACTGTATGTGTTTACAAAATGGCACAATTATAATACTCGTTATGTATCTAATAAGGTTTAGTTAGGTACGATTTTTACAAAAAGTGTATCATTTACACCATTTTTTTCTTATGCCGTTTTTTAGGTGACTGGGCCCTCTTAAGTTGGCTTCATCTTAATAATTTTCGTTAGTGCAGAGATAAACGATGTAGAAAGCAGAATGAAATTATGAAATTATTTTATAAACTCACCACTGAATTCTAGAATCTTCCCCTTGTATACTTTATCGCTGTATGTTATGTCATGGGTTTCACCGACCTCAGCGTTATCAGGGAGTCGCTTTTTTTTAATAACACTACTTTCGATGGTAGCCGTTCAGAAGATCAACGCATACGATTTTTTTTAATCATTGATGTTTTATTCATCTCTGATTAAGAGAAATAAATGATATTTTATGAATAATAATCGAAAACGAATGTAAAACTATAGGCAGCATTTACTCACCGATAATAATTTCAGAAATACACCGTTTATTATTTTTCGTCTTAGTGTTCGTCGACCATTTGCCGCAATGCTAAAAAGTGACACGGTGATGTTACATTATTTTATTAATCGCGCTCACTTGTCTTATTTCTCTACTCTGTATTATTTTCTTGTCCGTGCCTCCTCGCCTAACGGATCTACGCTCGTGAAATAATACATACGAGTGAGCGGAATTTATAGAATATTATAACATCACGGCGTCACTTTTTAGCGTTGTGACAAATGATCGACGAAGACTGCTAACTGATTCGGTAATAAAAATAATAAACTGTACTACTGATACTATTATCGGTTCGTTTTCGATTAGTATTAATATAACGCCATTTATTTATCTCAATCAGAGATGAATAAAACATCAATGACTAAAAAAAAATCGTATGCGTTGGTCTTCTGGCCGACTACCATCGAAAGTAGTGTTATTAAAAAAAGGCGACGCCCTGATAACGCTGATGTCGGTGAAACCCATGACATAACGTACAGCGGCAACGTATTCAAGGGGAAGATTCTAGAATTTAGTGGTGAGTTTATAAAATAATTTTCATTCGGTTTGTTACACTATCGTTTATCTTCGTACTAAGGTTAATTATTTAGATGAAGCCAACCAAATGTAGCATATCAAATTCTATTAGCTTTAAAATTTTTTAGTTGGCTCGAAATAAAATCAATTATCCTCTTGTAAATGGCTCAACCTCATGGTATGGTCAGATTCGAAGGAACTCGTGTTGAATTTAAGCCTACGATATCATACAGTTGAACAAACTAAATAGATTCATTAGGTTCAGATTCATTAACAGTTTTTCGAAAGTCAACCTCATCATGTAGTTCAGCTTACTACAATAGTGATTTAATTAACTCTTGATCAATTAAACTTTATTGGCAGAAACTAAATTCACTTACCTACATCTAAATAATGTTCTGTAGTGCTATTCGAGTATTTCTTTAAACGCTGATCATCCTTCATATCCGTGAAGAAAATTGCGTGATCGATAAATTATGTAAATGATAATCGTTTATGTATTTATTAAACAGAGGATCGTGATTATCTGAAAACCATTGACGTTACGACAGATGGCGAAATAATAAATCCGGAGAAACTGAAAAATAAGAAAAAAGAAGAAGAGTTCAGAAGGAAGTCTTCCCTCAGGCAAATAGAAGCGGATTTGTTCAAGGACGATTCAACCGACGATATAGCCCCCCGTGAAAATGGAGATATACTTAAGCCGGAGAGTGAAGACTCTTGCACTTTACGTATTTCGCCGGCCGAAAAAACACCTGACCGCCAGTTCTTCCATGAGGAGGAAAATGATAGATACAAAAAGCATAAAATTGCGACTCTTGGGGATGACTCATATCTATTCCGAAAGCGCGATAGACCTGTCACACCTGAAAGTAATTGAAACATTTAATCATTTTCTGCTAAAATAAAAACATGGAAAATAGATCATATGTTGAAACATTAAGAAAGTAATGCGCAAGGTTCTATTTTGTAACCTTGATTTTTTTAAATCATACAAAATTAAGTTTGGTAGAATGTAACATATCAATCATTTCAAATCTTTAAAGAGCTATCAGATTTTACAGATCCTTAAAAATTTACTAGACTTCGTTGTTTCAGTACCGTGAACGAAAATTGCCCCGGTATTATTTGTTCAAGTTTAAACAAATTGCCTAAATCATTTATAAATTGTTAGCTTTTTACTTTCGATATTATTGGCAATCATTAAAAAGGTAGTGAGACATTGGCTGTATCAGAATCGACAGTTCTTATGCAAAATATAATTCTGAATTTGTTAAAAATTGGAAAAGTGGTTTAGATCTTATGAAGTTATGAATTACTTTAAAAACTGTCGTTATTGTACTAACGTCAATTTCTTTATTATTTATCGACGAGAAAAGATTCGATATACTTCAGTGATTTTATATATTGAGAATAAGGGTGCAAAGTAAAACCTTGCACAATGCTATCTTATCACCTTTCAATTTTGTAAAAGATTTCTCTAAGAGGTAGCTTTGAATTTAACAGTGCATCTGAAAACTTCATCATTATCATAAATACGATGAAAGTTTCAAGCAGCGATGAGCATTCACACATTGAAAACGTATTTAAAATACCATCATTACTGAATGATTATCAATTATTACACCTATAGAATATTGGAATTCATCGTGAATCAATAAGTGATCTAAATTATTCATATTTATTGCAGAGACCGGAAAATTGTATGTTTTGCAAAATAATTAATCATAGTTATTCATTACAGAAAGTATTCTGAATACATTTTTAGTCCTCTATCCAAGAAAGCGCACCGAACTTTTTCATTGAGTGAATACCCATGCCTTGCTTTAGGTCGTTTCTTTAATGTATTTGTGAGTGAATACAGCCACAAATTGAAAAATTGTATCTGCTATAAAATTTATACGCTGTTGCGGGTCCTCGTCGAATTGAAAATATATTTTTTTCTTTAGAAAAAATTATATTAATTGAATATTAATGTAATGTTTTGTATTTTCTCCCTAACATCCTGAAAATTGGTCGCACTGTGGCTGCTTACCATCATCTCGCTGCTCCTTTATCAATAACGACCGATTACAACACACATTAATGTTAAAATAGTTTCGTCTATTTCGATTCATAGCCCTAGCAATCACGGCAACTGTCAAAGTCACCATAAAAATAACGCTCAATAGAAGTTGTTTATTGCACAGAAGAAACTTTCGGAAATGGTCAAAATGACCTTCGAAATAACCAAACCAAAAGAATCGAATAGTTACTTTCGTCGCTGGAACCAATAACTGACCGTCATAACGACCTTTTGGAGATAAGGTTGTTTTGACAGTAAATTATTGGTAACTATAAGATTTTTTCATTTAGATATTTGAAGGTCATTTTGAGCATTCCCGAAAGTTTCTTTTGTGCAATAAACAACTTCTACTGAGAGTTCTTTTTATGGTCACTTTGACAGTTGTTTTTAGGAAAAATGAAAGTTCATGATCGCTAGGGAGGTGAAGTTTTGCTTCCGTTAAGAAAATAATAAAGAATACAAATTTCGATGTTTTAAATTTCAAGTTACTGAATATTTGGGAAAAGTTGTTTAGAAAAAATCCCTGGATGAATAGTAAGCTTGTAAAATTAAATCTCTATGTCTCAAAAACGGTTTTATCAATCGAGCTGAAATTTTGCATGCAGATAGAACGAAAAACGGAAAAAAGAATTTGAATACAGTAGAGAACAAAGTTCAAGATTTGAATATACATTTTTTTACGTTTCCCTACAAAATATATTTATATTAATCATTAAACGTACATCCACAGTTACAAGAAACCAGATCATACCTGCATTGGAAAAGATCGTCGAACTATTAGAGGAAGAGTTAGATCGAGGAAAACAGTTCGACCACATAAGATTGCCGGTAAACAGGAGCATGCAACAGCCCTGTTGTTTTTCGCCAAAGCTGCACTACATGCAGCGCAAACCTGGATCGGTATTTTACATTTTCAAAATTTCGCACTCCATATTCAAGGTGTTCCTATGGACATTGCCCTTCATATGACATCATTTTGAAATTTGTATAGAACGTTCCCCGATAATGTTCAAAATTGTCTGTCGAATTAGAATCTAATCACCTACCGTACTTCGGAAATATTCAATGTCAAAGTTGTTCGTGGAATGTACGCCATACGTTTCAATTGCTTAGAAAAAATGCATGTTGAAATAATTTTAAAAAAGGCAAATTTTTGAATCCATAGAAGTACCTTAAATGATTGAAATCATAAAAAAAAACGACAAAATACAATTATGTAGAAAATTGTCAATTGTAATTTGCAAGAAAAGCGTTTTTCTTCAGTTTATCTTCAGTTTTGCTTACTCATAGAGGAAGCTTTATTTTTATGAAAATAAAAATTTTCGTGATTTTTATGTCAGGACACTAAGAATGGTCCAAAACGTCGGGAAAAGTGATCTAGAAAAAATGTCCGTATGTGTGTATGTGTGTATCCAACTTCGAAAATTCAAACGCTGATAACTCAAGAACCATTTTAGTTATCGAGCTCAAATTTGGCACACAACTGGAGCAGCCGCTCCTTTTTAATTGCTGCAATTATTGACTGAATGGATGCAAAAGTTTAGATTTCATAGCTTCTCAAATTTTTTTTAAAAAGTGCGTGGTCGCTCTAACTTTCGTAAAAATTAGTCTATAATGCTAATTAATGCTTCATAAGGGCATTTGCACTTGATGTTGTTTAGTATTGGATTTGGATCGAATCGGTAGTTCAGATTTTATGGAATTTTGAATTTAAAAAAAATTGACATTATGCTATTAACTTTTCCAAAATCTTATCTGGCATATCGAGCTCAAATTTGGTACATGAACAGAATAATATTCATCCATGATAAATGTATAATTTGGCTAAGCTTCTGGCTCCTCAATCGATTCAGTCTTTTTTTTGTGAGAATTGAAAGAAAAATAGTGCGAGAGAGACAGAGCTATGTCCAAGAGAGACAGACCTATAGGCGTTTAACATTAGGCGAAGAAATTCTCACCGGTGTATCACATGCTCTGAATGAAAGAAATATTTTTGGTTATTAGATTGAGATACAGCCAAATTCGAGAGTGTATACGTGAAAATACGAGAAAGAATAACTGCGTTCGAAATTTCGCATTCAACCGTTCCACTGAGCACCGACATAAAGCATGGATCCCAGCGACAACATAAATAAAATTTAAAAACATTTTTAATATATGTGCCCTTACCTTTTGTTATGCACGATGATCTGAAATTGAAAAACGAACATCGCTGATTTTTCTTCGATATAACGATGAAATCTTGCAATTTGAAATAAAAAACTATGAGCTTAATTATATTTCGAAGTTGAAGATGACCAGCTAAGTTTACGAAGATGTTACTGCGCATCCGACTTAAGCAGTTATTATATTTAAAACTGCATAAATTTCATTGGTTGATAATCTGTGCGCATCGCTTCGTGAGAACCAATGAGAAGGTTCTATATCGCGGCGCCAACTTCTCTTAGTAACGGCGGCCATTTTCATTTACATGCCAAGCGTGGACGACAAATTTATTGTAGCGAAATAAATATTTTCGCTTTATAAGTGATTTCAGTGCAATAAAAGTGAAAGAAGTGAGTATTTTAAAAAAGTGTGAGCTGTATCGTGACCTGAGATTCAGAGAGAGAACGACGTTGGGTGAGAAAGAACCGAAATTGGAGTCACCTTTCTTCGGTGAGTTTTTTCATTTATATCAGTGAAACTTTTATAATAATTGTCTAGATGGTCCCATATTCATAATCAGGGCAGTTTAATCATAATTACGACACCTTTAGACGTCTTTGTAGCTCTTCACACTAATTCAATGAACCCTAAAATACTTTTATCGTTACACTGAGAGAAAATGATGGTATTAGTAACTATAAAGTGACAACTATTGATTTATGGTTGGTACAACAATTATTTTATAGTTGACACAACTATCAAATAGTAACTATAACTAGCACATAGTTACCATAACTATTTTCGTAGTTATTGTAACTATAAAAATAGTTGCATGTAATAACAATGAATAGTTGTCACTTTATAGTTGACTGTACTATTACGATTTCTCTGAGTGTATGCAATGTTTTATGGATAAGGCTAATTGACAAATTAGTTTCATTTCAGTTCAAATTAGCGTTCATTTCGTGTGACAAAAGCAAGGGCGAACAAAATAACCTGCTGGTTTTCTCACACACATGACAGAATCAGTTGAAACGCCACTAAAGTGACTTATTATTTGGCCATAGCGAAGGACAATGTCTATTTCATTCTGAGATGTACAGTGGACAAGTGACATTCCGGGAGAGAACCAGACACAGTGAGAAAGAAGGGAAATTGGCATTATGTTTCTTCGGTGAGTTTTTGAAATTTATTTTAATGTAATTTTTATAATTATTGCCTCGATCATCACCGTTTCTTTTACTTGGCATTAGTTAGAAGCACTTTAGCACTTTACATTAATAGAATCCCTGGTGGAAAAAAATATACAATTCACTATGACATTTCAACAACATTTTACTTATTTCTACATCAAATTATGTGATATCTACAACTTATAGATTTTGTAACAACTTGTAATTTCTTGTACAAAATTTGTACAAACTTTTATGTGAAACTGCAACCTCTTATAACCGCCTACAACAGAAATGTAGTTGGTTGTCCTCATTCCTATAAAATACAACTATTTATTATTACATATAACTTTCTACCCCATGCCAAAGTCGATAGAAAATTTGTCATAATTTGGTATAATTTATGATAGAAACTAGAATTTTCTACGCGATATTATTACATTGGATTCTGTTGAAATTATATGAAAATTTGAGTACAATAGCGTAGTACTTTCACATTCATTTCGTAGAAAGTATAAGGTACTGCGCAAAGGTGTAAATTTCTACAACATTTAATGGAAAGCAAAAAGAGGCAATAGAGAGGCATTATTTGTTGTAATTCTTTGTAAAGGCTAAAACTTACTATGCTATGTAAAACCATTCTGCAGCTTAATCTAAGACATAACCAATTTTTGCTTCCTCATAGCGGAAGCTTTGCTTTCATGAAAAAAAAATGTTTCGAGATTTTTATGTGAGATTACTCAGAATGGTTTAAAACGTCGAGAAAAGTGGTTTAGAAAAATTATCTGGATTTGTGGTGTGTGATGAAAGGCCAAACATTCACTTAACTGTAACTTTTGAACTATTCTACCGAATCAGCTCAAATTTAAACAACATGTACAGTACTGCCTAATCTTTAATTGATATAAATTTCGGAAAAATCGATTGACACATTTAAATTTTGAAACAACTACATAAATGCTCTAGCTCGAACGATTTTTCAGCTATCGGGCTGAAACTTTGTATAAAAATGGAAGAAAGTGATGCGACCTTTGGTATTGAATTTGGGCGAAATCTGCAAAGCGGTTCGGTTTTTATGATATTTTTAATTTCTCGAAAATTTTTCGTTTATCTCGAATTCAGGTAAAATTTCAACAAATCAATTGAAATTTTTTACATTGCAACAATAACATTCAGCCCTGGTACGTATCAAATTTGATGATGGTCGGTAAAGCGGTTCGGACTTTACGTTATTTTGAATTTTAAAAAAATTGACCGGTGTCGCTCTGCATTTTATAAAACGTCAGAAAATAAGAATAAAATATAACAATGATGCAAAGTAGAACCTTGCACATTGCTTCCTCATTATTTTTCGCTATTTACGAAGCTTCCTCTATGAGGTCACAGAAAAATGTACAACTTTCTAGAACAATCTAAAAGTGCTTGATGTTAATAGGACATTGGTAATATACAATGTTTTATGTAAATCTACAACAATCTACAAGCATGTTCAAATCTCTCACTCTCATAGAAACCTGTAATTTGTTGTGTACCATTTGGCCCCAAAAAGTTGTAGATTTCTGTAGTAAGCTGTAATTATTTCTAATAATAACTAAAACTTTATACAAAAATCAAGGACAGACCTGTGGTTAATATGATATTGAAAATTTAAACAACTATGCCATGTGTATTGAAGACAAGCATGCAAAGTAGAACCTTGCACATTGCTTCCTCATTATTGTTCTCTTTTTACAAAGCCACCTCTATGAGGAAGTATGTTTATCGATGTTGGCTTCCTCGTAGAGGAAGCTTTGTAAAAAGCGAAAAATAATGAGGAAGCAATGTGTAAGGTTCTACTTTGCATCCTTGTTTTAAATACTAACTTTGGGCTTGAAATCTCAAGTTTTACAAAAGTTAATGCGATACTGTTAACTTTTTCAATTTTTAAAGATTCTATAAAACACAAATTTTTATATCGTTTGCCACTAAATTATATATTTATCATGGCTGAATATTATTCTATCCATCTATCAAATTTGAATTCGATATGTCAGAAAAGATTTTGGAAAAGTTAATAACATAATGTAATTTTTTTTTTAATTCGACATTTCATAAAATCGAAACCACTTGACCGATTCGAGCCAAATTCAATATCAAAAACATCAAGTTCAAATGCTCTTATGAAGAATTAATCAGCATAATAGACTAATTTTTACGAAAGTTAGACCGACCACACCCTTTTTTTTAATGAAAAAAGCTATGAAATCCAAATTTTTGCATCCAATCAGTCAACAATTCCAGCAATTAAAGAGAAGCGGTTCCTCCAATTGTGTGCCGAATTTGAGCTCATTTGATAGCTAGAATTTTGATAGCTAAAATAGTTCTTGATTTACCAGCGTTTGAATTTTCGAAGTTGCACATACACATACATACATACATACGGACATTTAGTCTAGGTCAGTTTTCTCGACGTTTTGGACCATTCTGAGTGTCCTGACATAAAAATCTTGATTTTTTTTTCACGAAAACAAAGCTTCCTCTATGAGGAAGCAATAAGTCTTACAATACTATTTGTTATGTAGTTACGTTTATGTCATAATAACTTGCAATCATTATGAAGCTATTTGTGAACTGTTGAATAGCTGCAAAGAAACCTTATTTTCTTTGGAAAAAATTATGGAAGAACGGAATTGAACAGTACTGCATTACTTTCACAATAAATCAACTGTATTTAAAATTGGGAGGGGACGAGATCTTTAAATAATCCATACAGTGAAATCCAACCTGGAATCCACGATGGAATCCAGTATGGATTACACGGTGGAATCCAAGACGCAGTTCAGGATGGAGTCCAGGATGGGATCCAGGTTAAAGGCCAGGATGGAATCCACGGTGGAATCCAGGACGAAGTCCAGGATGATGTCCACGATGGAATCCAGGATGGAATCCAGGACGGAGTCCAGGATGATGTCCAGGATGGAATCCAGGATGGAATCCAGGGTGGAATCCAGGATGGAATCCAGGGTGGAATCCAGGATGGAATCCACGGTGGAATCCAGGACGGAGTTCAGGATGATGTCCACGATGGAATCCAGGATGGAATCCAGAACGGAGTCCAGGATGATGTGCAGGATGGAATCCAGGATGGAATCCAGGGTGGAATCCAGGATGGAATCCAGGATGGAATCCAGGATGGAATCCAGGATGGAATCCCAGGATGGAGTCCAGGATGGAGTCCAGGATGAAGTCCAGGACGGAATCCAGTATGTAATGTCCAGGGATGAGTCCCGGATGGAGTCCAGGATGGAGTCCAGGATGTAATGTCCAGGATTGAGTCCAGGATGGAGTCCAGGATGGCGTCCAGGATGTAATGTCCAGGATTGAGTTCCGGATGCTGTCCAGGATGGAGTCCAGGATGGAGAATGGGATCGGATCAAATCCCATTCTCCATCCTGGACACCATCCTGGACTCCATCCGGGACTACCTGGACTCCATCCTGGATTCCATCCCGGACTCCATCCTGGATTCCATCCCGGACTCCATCCTGGCTTCCATCCTGGACTTCATCCTGGACTCATTTTTTCTACGCGGGACGATACTGGATAGAATTTTCGAATATTTCATTTTTCGGAAATTCCAGGATACCGGATAAAATTTTCGAATATTTTATTTTTCGAAAACTTCTTGTTCTCAAACTAATTTGGTGGATTTTCGAATATTTCATTTTTCGAAAATTCCGCGATCTCTTATAGAATTTTCGAATATTTTATTTTTTGAAAATTCCTGGTTCTCGAATAAAATTTTCGAGTATTTTATTTTTCGAAAATTTCTTGTTCTCGGATAAAATTTTCGAATATTTTATTTTTCGAAAATTTCTGGTTCTCGGATAAATTTTCGAATATTTTATTTTTCGAAAATTTCTTGTTCTCTAACTAATTTGGTGAATTTTCGAATATTTTATTTATCGTAAATTTCCAGATCTCGAATTGAATTTTTAGTGAAATTTCGGAAATTTTATTTTTCGATAATTTCTAGTTCTCGAATTGAATTTTGTGAAATTTCGAAAATTTTATTTTCGAACATTTCTAGATCTCGGATTAGAATTTGTGAAATTTCGAATGTTTTATTTTTCGAAATTTTTTCGCTCTCGAATGGAATTTTATGAATTTTCGAACATTTTATTGTTCGAGAATTCCTCGCTCTCGAAATAATTTTATGAATGTAATCCAACCACATAGAGTCGCCACACACAATTATTTGAGCTTCTACCCAGCACGGTGCACCGTTAACTTTCTACGAGCAAAAATTCAGACTCGGCTAGCCACTACACACTCGAGGAGATTTGCGATAAACAAAACCATATATAGATACGATCCCACGCAAGTGTGCACTCTCTGCCGTTCGAATGAGTTGGAATCCCTAATTCACCTCTTGTTGAGTTGCCCAATGTACGAGCCACTCAGACTCCATTTTTTAGATAAGTATATTTCTAGGGACGGCACTGCAGCCGACAGCCTTATAACTCTGTTAGATAAAAATGACCTCCGCAGTATTAAAGATCTTTTCTATTTTTTGGCAAACTGTTTTAAGCTTAGAGCTTCGCTGCTGAACGAATAAACGCCTCGGTTGGCTGTCTGGTTCACTCGCCTTGTTCAGAGGCCTTAGTAATTAAATATAAGTATTATGTTCGACACCTAATAAGGAATAATGCAACTGTACATTTACGAATCCCCTGCATTTTGGATCATTGTATCCCCACATATGCATAATAAACATATCTATCTATCTATCTATCTATCTAATTTTATGAATTTTCGAATATTTTATTTTTCGAAAATTCCTCGTTCTCGAAATAATTTTGTGAAGTTTCGAATATTTTATTTTTCGAAAATTCTTCGCTCTCGAAATAATTTTGTGAATTTTCGAATATTTTATTTTTCAAAAATTCCTCGCTCTCGAAATAAGTTTGTGAATTTTCGAACATTTTATTTTTCGAAAAGGAGGAACGCCGTGGTACCAAAGGAAAGAGGACGTGTCCAACCCGTTCTCCGTATTAAGAGTACAATTTAACAGTAATTACCGTTCGTACAAATTAAAGTATAGGTTCCATAGGGAGTTCAACACCAAATCTTTATTGTCTCCTATAAATAACTGTGCGGGTCCCTCAAATTTAATATATCTAATGTGATAATTACGTGATGATCTTGTTTCGAGGTTATAATACCTGCCATTAAATGTCGAGCGGTTCAGAAACTTGTATAAACACAGACAAACTCTCCGTATATTTAAAAACACCAAAAATGTTTTCCCAAAACAAAAATGGTACGCCAAGTTAAAAAAATTGCTTTCAAAAAAATTGCTGACAAACAAAATGCCTTGCAAAAATATTAAACCAAATCCAATATATTAGCCAAGTTAAACTCGCTACAAAAAAAACTTGGCGTGCCAGGGACTAGCTCCCGTACATAGTCCATTAGCCAAGATAAACTCGCTACAAAAAAAAACTTGGCGTCCCAGTGACTAGCTCCCGTACATAGTCCATTGAAGTAAGTGCGGGAGAAAACAATTCCTAATGATATTTCGTGTTTCGTATTACCGAACCTGCAGCGTGAGCTCAAGTTGCATATCGTACCTTATTCATTACTTTTATCTAATTTATCAGTTTGTATCCCTACTTTCTTTTGACCTCATTTAATCTAATAATATCTTAATACATATAAATCTTTGAAAGATTAATATTCTTCGAACTGTCGGTGCGGTGGGGGTCAAAATAGCGAATGGCTGAAGTAGCGAATTTCTGAATTTCAGAATAATGCCCTGGCAAACAGTGTCACCGACTTTTTAACCGGTGTTTTAACCAGTCTCGATTAACCCCCGTTTTCACCCAATTTAACCGACCTTTTAACCGAAATTGTTATTTTTTAAGCGATTTTTACTGGTGAATTAACCGATTGTAGCCGACATTCTTACCGAATTAATAAAACTCAATTTTGCTTGGTGAATTTAACCGATTTTAACTGACAATTAAACCGAACGAAACGTTTTTAATCGGTTAAATTGTCGGTTAAAGCTGCTGAAACAGTGGGATAATCGAGACTTATCTTTCCTCGGTTAAAATGTCGGTTAACTTCAGTTATTTCCGGATAACACTACGGTGACACAGTTTGCCAGGGTGAACATCTGAATCTAGAATGGCTTTCATTATGAAATTCGCTATTTTGATTGCTTTGAATAGAATGAGGGTCAAAACAGCGAATGATCCCCCCCCCCCCTGCCCGGGCGGTACCCTTAAAAACACGAATAGCGAATTTCAGGATAATAATAATGGCCGCCTTCGGAATAAAGTCCAGTCAAGATCAGACAGACAAATCGTAGTGTGAAGGCAACATTAATTTCTTTTTTAACTTGGCGTCGAGTCGCTACCGCGACTCTTGACTGAATCTAGAATGGTCATCATTATGAAATTCGCTATTTTGATTGCTGTGAATAGAATGAGGGTCAAAATAGCGAATGATCATACTCCCCCCCCCCCGCACGCCTCGGGGCTTCGCCCCTCGGGCCCGCCCACGCGGTACCCTTAAAATCATGAGTAGCGAATTTTAGAATAATGAACATCGGAATCTAGAATGGCCATCATTATGAAATTCGCTATTTTAGCCATTCGCTATTTTGATTGTTTTGAATAGAACGAGAGTCAAAATAGCAAATGACCTCCCCCCCCACCTGCCCTGGCCAAGGGGCAAAGCCATTTTTAGAGGTCCGTGTCCTCCCGTCCTTACTTCAATGGACTATGTACGGGAGCTAGTCGCTGGGACGCCAAGTTTTTTTTTGTAGCGAGTTTATGTTGGCTAATGGACTACGTACGGGAGCTAGTCCCTGGCACGCCAAGTTTTTTTTGTAGCGAGTTTAACTTGGCTAATATATTGGATTTGGTTTAATATTTTTGCAAGGCATTTTGTTTGTCAGCAATTTTTTTGAAAGCAATTTTTTTAACTTGGCGTACCATTTTTGTTTTGGGAAAACATTTTTGGTGTTATTTGCTCTCTTTTTGAAAGTCAAAACGTAATTTTAAAAAATAATGAGAACTCATGTTTTGGTTATATCTGTGTATTGATTAAAAAGTTCATGTACAATGAACAGTTAATGAAGGTAAGTAGACACTACTAAATGTATCCTGCATGTGTACAAAGAACAGAGGCAGCAATAAGAATTCTACAAGAATTCTCGTCTAACTTTGCAAACTCAAAACATTCAATGAAACCAAAATTTCTATAGACTATAAAAAAACAACAATAGAGATGATGCACGGGTTCCAATGAAGATAATTGTTTTATGTTTTGGGAAGCGTCTTCAGCTATTATTCAGTTCGACATTCGACAAAGAAATGTAATTCTGTTCGATACTCGAACAAGAATAATGATTCATCACCAGACAGGGAAAATAAAGGAAATTGATGTTCACAGGATGGTAGGGATACTGGATGGTAGGTTGATAGATACACTCCCTTCGATATTTAAGGCATAGTGTAGTGTAAAGCAGTTGGTGACAACTCCCCGCGTAGAAAAGTATGATGTTGGCCGAGAATCTCGGCAAAAATCTTTGAAGAATCTTGCAAAGAATCTACGAGAATCCCTCCCGGATTTCGGATGTATTGCGGATAGAATCCTGGACAGAGTTGTAAATGCCTAATGCTTATAGAAGTAATGATGATGATACGATCAGCTCTATAATTATGATTTGATAATAATAACATGTAGCGATTGTAATACGATGATTAAACTTTGAAATGGCTGCAAAAATTATTATTTTTCAATAAAAATCCACGGTAATTCTTTTGATAAAATGGAAAAAAATAAGTAACGCATTAAGAAAGTAATGCATTACTTATTTCTTCCATTTTTTCCACTTTTTCTTGCAATATTAAAGCGAAAATTAGTATTTTTTTCAGCTATTCAAATGTTTACACTCTATTTTATAATCACTACATATTATTATTATGAAATCATAATTACAAACCAAATTGTACTGTAAATTATATCTCATGAATTAATGGAGATTTACAACTCTGATCCTGGATGGAGTCTTTAATAAAATCTCGCATGGGATCCTGAGCGGTACTTCAGTACCCGGAATCCATCCGGGATTTCGGCCAAGATTCCTGCTCAGTATTATAAAATAGACTATGGAATCCATGCGAGATTCCGGCCAAGATTTCTGCTCAGTAGTATAATGAAATAAGGTATAGAATCGATGCGGGATTCTGGCGAAGATTCCTGCCCGGTATAATAGAAAAAGCCATAGATTCCATCCCGGATTTCGGCCAAGATTCCTGCCCAGTATTATAAAATAAACTATGGAATCTATGCGAGATTCCGGCTAAGATTTCTGCTCAGTAGTATAATGAAATAAGGTATAGAATCGATGCGGGATTCCGGCCAAGATTTCTGCCCGGTATAATAGAAAAAACTACAGAATCCATGCGGGATTCCGGCCAAGATTCCTGCCCAGTATTATAAAATAAACTATGGAATCCATGCGAGATTCCGGCTAAGATTTCTGCTCAGTAGTATAATGAAATAAGGTATAGAATCGATGCGGGATTCCGGCCAAGATTTCTGCCCGGTATAATAGAAAAAGCTACAGAATCCATGCGGGATTCCGGCCAAGATCCATGCACAGTATAATGCAATAAGCTATGGAATCCATACGAGATTCCGGCTAAGATTTCTGCTCAGTAGTATAATGAAATAAGGTACAGAATCGATGCGGGATTCCTGCCAAGATTTCTGCCCGGTATAATAGAAAAAGCTACAGAATCCATGCGGGATTCCGGTCAAGATCCATGTACAGTATAATGCAATAAGCTATAGAATCGATTCGGGATTCCGGCCGAGAATTCTGCCAGGTATAATAAAATAACCTACAGAATTCATGCGGGATTCTGGCCAATATTCGTGCCCTGTATAATAGAAAAAGCTACAAAATCCATGCGGGATTCCGGCCGAGATTCGTGCCAGGTAACCTTCAAAATCCATGCGGGATTACGGCCAAGATTTCTGCTCGGTAGGATAATGAAATAAGCTATAGAATCCATGCGGGATTCCAGCCAAGATTCCGGTCCAGCATAATGAAACAAGCTATAGAATCGATGCGGAATTCCGGCCCGCTATAATCCAAAAAGCTACAGAATTCATCCAAGATTCCGGCCAAGATTCCTGTCCACTATAATGGAATAACCTAGAGAATTCATGCAAAATTCCGGCCAGGATTCCTGCTTAGTAGTATATTGAAATAATTGTGAGATTCCATGCAGGATTCTCGGCAACATTCCTGCTAGAGCGTATGTGGATATGATTCGTAGAATCCATGTGGGACACCTCCAGCAAAAATAATAGAGATCCAAGTAAGTACCTGCTAAAATAACTGACCGAAATAATATCGAAATGAAATAAATGATTTATCTGGGATCTTTGCACGATTGCAACAGAAAGGTCTGTAAGATGATTGGAATGCACATGACATTTTATGAATATTTTATATTGGCAGATGAAAAGTACAAAAAAAAATGAATATATTCACAACTATATTTTGTTATGAAATGCAGCAGGAATTCTTCAGTGTTAAAGAGGAATTAACAAAAATGTTACCTGGTTTTGAGTAATAACTGATTGTCTTAATCGAAAAATGCTTTATCCATTCACCTATAAGATTTTCGAACATTTGAATTATTTAAAAATTACAACTGTTGCTTTATCCGTCATTAGGCAAACAGTTGTATCTTTCAAACATCTAACGTCTCACTAAACCTAAGCGGTAATTTAATAAAGCATCTTTCACTATAAATAATAAGCTCTCACTCATCATAATTGCACGAAAACTATTACCAATTCGTTCTAAAGATTGAGCAAAAAAACCACTTTTTGCAAACTATCATATATATTGGTAATTTTTTGTAAAATTTGATAACTATTAATGTTTCTCTATATTAACGAGACATGTTATTACGCAAGATATCTAAATACATTTGTACAATTTTTGCGAACGTCAATGTACTTACATTTTCATAAATAATTGTACAAATGTATTTAAAATATTAACACCTATATGACACACTGTCCGGCGCTACATTCTCCTTAACCCCTTCGTTGGCATTGACGCAATAGTGCGCGGAATCAGGAGAGGCCCTGTGTGGCATTGACGCAATAGTGCGCACCCGGTTTTTTTCCGGTTTAACTTGCTTCGGTTTGTCAGCCGGAGTTGACTCGGGGGTTTCTGGGGTCGCTGAATCCGAATCTGAAGTTAAAGTTTGAAAATTCAAAATGGCGGCGCCAATATGGCGGACCGAAATAGACGATTTTAATCGATTAGGATGAAAATTGGTGCCCTGATGTTTTTGAGGTCGCTGATTACGAATATTTACTCAAAATTTAGAAATTAAAAATGGTGGTCCAATATGGCGGACCGAAATAGACGATTTCAATCGAATAGGATGAAAATTGGTGCCCTGATGTTTTTGAGTTCGCTAATTACGAATATTTACTCAAAATTTAAAAATTCAAAATGGCGGCGCCAATATGGCGGACCAAAATGAAAAATCTCATTCAGTTTTAATGAAAATTGGTATTCGAGAGTTTATGAGGTAGCTCATCCTGAATATGGAATTGAAAATTGCAAACGAAGAATAGCGGGGCCAATATAGCGGACCAAATCAGACATTTTTTAAAAATTTTGATGATACCCAGTATTCGAGACTTTTTGGGGTCGGAGATCACAAATACGAACTGAATAATTGCAAATTTAAAATGGCAGTGATAATATGGCGGACCAAAATAAGAAATTCCATTCGATTATGATGAAAACTGGTATTCGAGCGTTTTTGAGGTCGCTGATTACAAGTATGGACGCAAAATGAGAAAATTTAAAATGGTGGACCGAAATAAAAAATTTTCAATGATTTCGGTGAAACTTGCTAACCCGAACTTTTTCAGGTCGCTTATCATGAGTGTAAACGAAAAATCCAGAAATTCAGAATGATGGTTCTAACATAGAGGACCAAATTCGAAAACTTCAATCGATTCTGATGAAAATTAGTATCGTGGCGTTTTACATGTCACTTTTTACGAATATAAGCTGAAAAATTGCAAATTCAAAACGGCAATCAAAATTCACAAAGTGGATTGTTTTCGATGAAATTTGGTACAGAAGGGGTTTCTGAGGTCACGAAATACAAATCTTATATGATTACCAGGTTGAAAACAAAGTATTGCGGTAGGATCAGGCCTACAATCATGCGATATTTGTTTTGAAAATCTTAACCTGAGAGCCTTCGTATTTTGCCAAACAAGTTTCAAACATAATCAAGATTTTTTTCTGGGTTTTTTATTTTCGTTTCGTTGTCAACCATTCTAAGGTTGCTGTATTTGACTTTGAATTCGGATGCAGCTGAATAAAAAATCCTGACTTGCTGGGCGTCACCGAAATCAAGCCACTCGGTGTACGTTCATCCACCATATTGGCAACGCCACTTCGAATTTGTAAACTTTGGGTTCAGATTCGTATTCAGAAACCTCAAAAACCCATAAATCCCAAGTTCGATTCAAATCAAACCATTCTTTGTATTTTCGTCAGCCATATTGAATCCGCCATTGTGAATTTATCAATTTTGAGTTCAAATTCGTAATCAGCGACCTCAAAAGCCCGCGAGTGCCAACATCTACCCTGATTCAATAATTTTTTTGAATTTTGGTTCGCCATATTGGATCCGCCATTTTGAATTCATCAATTTTGAGTTCAAATTCGTAATCCGCGACCTCAAAAACCCACGAGTGCCAACATCTACCCTGACTCAATAATTTTTTGAATTTTGGTCCGCCATATTGGATCCGCCATTTTGAATTTATCAATTTTGAGTTCAAATTCGTAATCAGCGACCTCAACAACCCGCGAGTGCCAATATTTACCCTGATTCAATAATTTTTTGCATTTTGGTCCGCCATATTGGATCCGCCATTTTGAATTCATTAATTTTGAGTTCAAATTCGTAATCAGCGACCTCAAAAACCCATGAGTGCAGGTTGGCATCAAAATCAAGGATAAAAAAAATTCCTGCCATTTTGGGCACATTTTGTTGAAATCTCTCTGCCAACGAAGGGGTTAAGGTGAGAAGAAATATTCATGAGTGCGACAAGGATAGTGAATATCTTTCGGAATAAGAATTCTTAGAAACTCGAAATTTTTTGCGAAAAATGAAAGTTTTACAGCATGCAAAATGAAGAGACCAATGTTGTAAGACTTTTCTTTTATCAAAAAACGTTCGGTGTCGTCTGAAAGATTGTTTACAGTTTTTGTTACCGACTGAGTAGGTTTCACCTCGCCTTAAGAGCATGCGAATCACCTCCCCCCCCGGCCATTCCGGTCGCAATCGGTATCAAAAACTGTAATCAACTTTTTTCATGCATACTGACATTTTACAGCTTCAAAAAGAGTCATCGAATGCGGATATCACTGGAGCATTCAATGAAACTCTTTTTCAAGCTGTAAAATCTCAGTATGCGTGCACAAAGTTGACTACAGTTTTTATTACCGACTGCGGTATTTCATATGCTGTTAAGTTACATCAAGTTTAACGGTGTTGAGAGAATTGAAATTGTATTTGAACATCGAATTGAAGACGTATTTTAAACACTATTTTTTAAGAGCTACACGATCGATAATTCTGAACGCATTATTTTTAGAATTACACCGATCGTTGGGTTTTATTTTCCATAAAAATGAGTCAAGATCAAGACTTATATAGACAACCATTACAACCATTACCAAGGTAAGTGACATTTGTGTATCCTCTGAATATTAAAAAAATAGCTACTATGACCGGGCTTTTTTTCAGGAGTTCGAGATATTTAGCTGAAATATATAACACGCATGATCTGCATAATGATATTAACGTTTTTACCTCTTTCTACTGAAACGACGAAAAACTGAATAAAACGTGCTAATTTTTGTTATGATTCTGGGGGAATATATCTCTAATCTGTGTGGGCAACCACACACACACAACCACACACACACAACCACA
>OZ019969.1:19171456-19201456 GCA_963970395.1 Ephialtes manifestator
AACAGAAAAATCGTTGAAAGAATTTTATTGAAAATTTTCAGAGGAGTCGAGCGAAACCTGTTGTTACTTTCTATTGGTGTCGACACAGTACATTTCGATACGTCAACGAAGGGTAAACCCCTCGTGTATAGTCGAACTCAGGACAGCTTTGCAGTCTTATATACATTCAGGCTTCAAGTCACTTGCGAGAAACGCTTCGACCGCTCGCCATCTAGCGGAGTATTGTCCACCAGTGTTTCGTATGATGTCACTAGGTGGCGAACGGACGGAGCGTTTCTCGCAAGTGGTTTGAAGCCTCAGCGTATATATAAGACTGGAAAGCTTTTCTGAGTTCGACTACACACGAGGGGTTTACCCTTCGTTGACATACCGAAATATACTGTCTCAACACCAAGGGAAAGCCACAATAGGTTTTGCTCGATTCCTCTGAAGAATTTCATTAAAATTCTTTCAACGATTTTTCTGTTTAATGGACGGAATCTTTTCACGATTCTTTTAAAGGCGCTTTTCACGATTCTTTCGAAGATTCTTTGTAAGATTCTCAGAACGCTTTCGGATAGAAAGAATCTTGAAAAGAATCCTGGAAAGAATCTTGCTCCGGATCCTATACGTGATTCTTTTCAAGGTTCCTTTAAAGATTCTTTCAAAGATTCTTTCAAGACTTTTTTTAAGATTCTTTAAAAGATTCTTCACAAGATTTTTCTTTCTACGCGGGCACACAGTCAACTGTGCAAAAGAGAGACACGGAAAAATTACCCTTAGTGGTCGCTCTATCGGCATCTAGTTTTAGTGATATATATTCAGTAAAGGACACCCAAAAAATTACCGCTGGATACTATGTACAAAGATTGATATCCAGGTAAAAACACATACCTTTGCAAGTTAAAACTAAGAGTAAAAAATATAAACGCACTAATTTACTAATATATTCATCAACTGCAATATTTCAAATAGATAGTTGATTTTAATATAGATATACAAGTTAAATGAAAATAAATTTTATATTTTTATTTATTTATTTATTTATTTTTCATAAACATCAACAACCAAAAATATATTTAAATAATAGTAATTCCAAATACTATATACTTGTAATAATACAGACATCCCATTTTTTAAAATTAATATTACTATCAATATTCTGCAGTATACTATCAATAAAAAAATATCAATCTTCACTAAATTACAGTTAAAATATTCATATTATTCTATATAAAATTTAATATACAGCTTATATACATGAAAACTTTCAATACCGATGTAATAATTTTTATGCAATTTGTTTTATAGTGTAATTTATATGAGACTTACCTTCAACAGGAAAGTTGTTTTCATTTTGGTCCTCGACCGGAGCTTTTGCGAAACTATCAACGTTTGGATTCGATCCCGAATTATTCGAAGTTTCGGGTCTCGAGGGGCGATTTGCATTCGAATAGATGAGTTTTCCTTCCCTTTCTCTAGTCACAGTGACGTTATTCTTTTTCTTTTTTTTTGCTTTTATGTTCAGTCATATTATCTCCAACTTCATCGTCTGCAAGCAATTCAGGTCTCATCTTATTCTCTATAAGGGCAAACAATATTTAATTAAAAAACTCACACACTAAGAGAACAATATAATTGAATATACCAAATCATTTATTTGAAAGCTACAATAATTAATTAGAGTGTATTGTATTTGAACTATACGTGTGGTCAAAACGCCAATATATTGCGTTGAATTATCGAAATAGAAAAGCCAAATTATTTGAATGAAAAACAGTACATTAAAGCATGAATCAATAGAACCTTTTACTTAAGTATGTATAAATGCGAAACTGTTTAAATATATAAAATATTTTTATATCGTATAATAAATATATTAACCGGTGCGGTGGTCTACTCGTTAGTGTACAGGCCTCTAGTCCAGAGCATCGGTAGGACGCGGGTTCGAATCCCGGTGCCGTCGATTTTCTTCGAAAATATAAATACGGGGGCGATGAAGCTCCAGATGTATACATGAGACCCACAGAGGTATTTCTACCTGTGGTGGTCACATGTATACAACTGTAGTCCGTGTTTACGTTCTCGACGAAACGTGACGTAGCTCCGGTGCCGGGAGGCGAACACGAGACCGGCTATATCGGCATAGGTTTTCCACAGTTTTCCTATGCCCATAGCAGAAATGCTGTGGCAAATAAAAAATAATAATAATAAATATATTATATTTTTATAGATAAAATTTTATACGATACTCGTGCGATTAACGTTTCCTTGACTCGTGTGTTTAGTATTTAGTATATTTAATTATATTTATTTCTCAGTGTACTCGCAATTATTTTTTACTTTACTTACTTTTTCCAGATGAGTTGTATTCGGTGTGGTCCTGGACCGCAGTTTTTTCAGTACCATCACCCAGGACTTCAGGACTTAGTGTTGAATTGAGCGAAGAGATGAGCTTTTTTTCTACTTCTCTAGACGCAGTTTTCTTCTTCTTCTGCTTCTTTCTATCAGGAGAATTTCCTAGGTGAACACCAACCGCAGGGCTCTGCGCCGAATGGGTCATTATATTATGTAATGATATCTTAACTTCACGCTGTTTTCCTTCTAGTTTCTGTGCATGGTCTTTGGGAGGAATTTCAGATTTTGACGGGAGATTCGGAATCAGGGCGACGAGTTTTGCTTCTATGACTCTATTCGCAGTGCCTTTTTTATTCTGCTTCTTTTTGGATTTTTGGTTCTGCGGCATAATGTCTCCATTTTCATTAACCTCAAGCGATTCCAGCCACCGCTTATCCGCTACAATGGCAAATAATAATTGATACAAAATACAACTACAAAATATTAAACAAATCTAGAAAATCGCGTCAGACATCTCCAAAGCCATCAATGTGGTGGTATTGTTTCATCATAGATCGTCGACATCGTTATTGTACTTTAGGACACATGCGACCGTTTGGCTACCTAGGCAAGCTGACGTGATTAAATTATTATTTTTTAAACGGACCAAAAATGGAGATTATAAACATTCCTCAATCTCCAAGTTCCACCATTAAGTCTTATAACTTGGAAAAATGATGAAATAGACTGATTTTTAATAATAAATAAAAATCCCTCTATAAAGCTCAATTCGGGGCTCTACCAAAATAGTTTCACAGATTTTCAAGTCAAACGGCTGAAGGGTGCAGTTTGGAGATTAAAAAATGTAGAAGAAAAAGCTCACTTTTAATATATGTTTAATAATTCCGGGCTCTATTAAAATGTTTATACGAATTTTCAAGTCTAAAGACTCGACTGTGCAGCTTCGAGGGTGAGAAATGTAGAAGATCAACATTAATAAAAGTGTTTTTAACAATAAAAAAAACCACTTAAAAGAGCTCACTTTTTGTAATTTTTCATAATTCCGGGCACCAATAAAATGTCTACACCAATTTTCAAATAAAAAGACTGAAGGATGCAGCTTTGAGATTGAGAAATGTAGAAAATCGAAATTTTAACACCGATTTTTAAAAATAATTTAAATCACTTCAAGCAGCTCACTTTTGATAATTGTTTAATAATTCCGGGCACCAATAAAATGTCTACACCAATTTTCAAGTCAAAAGACTGAAGGATGCAGCTTTAAGATTGAGAAATGTAGAAGATCGACATTTTCACACTGATTTTTAAAAATCATTTTAATCACTTCAAGAATCTCCCTTTTGATAATTGGTTAAAAATTCCGAGCACCAATAAAATGTTTACACCAATTTTCAAGTCTAAAGGCTGAAGTGTGCAGCTTGGAAAGTGAGAAATGTAGACAATCCACATTTGTAAAATTATTTTTAACAATAAATAACATCACTTAAAGGAGCCTACTTTTGATAATTGTTTATTTATTCCGGGCTTTTCTAAAATGATTACACAGAATTCCAAGTCAACAGAATGAAGGATGCAGCTTGGAAATTGAGAAATGTAGAAAATCGACGTTCTCATACTGATTTTTAAAAATAATTTGAATCACTTCAAGCAGCTCACTTTTGATAATTGTTTATTTATTCCGGGCTTTACTGAAATGTTTACACAGATTTCCAAGTCAAAAGCCTGAAGGATGCAGATTGGAGGTTGAGAAATGTAGAAGATCGACACTTTTTAATTTATTTTCAACAACGAATCAAATCACGTAAAGGCGCTCACTTTTGATAATTGTTTGTTCATTCCGGCCTCCGATAAAATGTCTACACCATTTTTCATGTCAAAATACTCAAAGCTGTAGCTTGCAGGTTGAGAAATTTCGAAAATCGACATTTTCTACATTTCTCAATATCAGTATAGGTCTTAAGTTATTCTGAACGATATCCCTCTTTTTAAAACACTGTGTTTCCAAGCGATAGCCCGCATATACGGAGGACTGAAAAATTATGTTGAGTATATTGATTTTTTACTCACCACTACATTCGATAATCCAAGCTTTATATTTCTTGTTCCCATATGCAACTTTTAGCACATCTCCCTTTTGGTAAGAGTCTGGGATCTCGCTTGGAGCTTTCACGTTAGTCTTCTTACATTACATCCTGAAAATTAGCTTATATTTCGTGGATGCCATTTAATAGCTGACCGTTGTCAATATTTTTGATTTATGCAAGTATATATTCGGTCTTTGAAAAAGGAACCTAAGAATAAAAATTAAAAACCTAACAAATCTTAAAATGGCAAGCTTACATAATTCAAGTCTAAATTATGTCAGTGAATTGTTATAGGGTTACTTTATTTAATTTAGGGTTACATTTTTCTTTGAATATGTAATCCTAAATTAAGTAATTTTACCATAAAATAATTTTTATGATTTCAAAGGTTTCAACTTTTATTCATAGCTTTTATTCTTTGTCTTTCAAAAACCAAATGTATACTTGCATCGATAAAAAAAGGATTAAAATGGGATTCAATTTCTTTTTGGTTTTACGTTTTGTCAGCAATGTGTTGTCTGTTCTACTTGTAGTATTAATAATAATTTTTCGACTCACCTCTATTTCCACGTTCGACGTTTTTCTCTACGACGGTGGTTATGTACTCCACTCGACTTTCGAAAAATTTAAAGTAATACACTTCTCAAAACTCCTTTTATCAAAAGGAACAATTAGTATTATGCTGATTGTAAATAAATTATGAATTGCGTTTATTTTTCGGCTGGGCGTTGTATCACGTTGCTCACTTCGTAAACAGTTACACATATGTTTTCGTTTCCGTAGTTACTGTTCTCTGCACACTGCGCGCCCCAAGTTTCACGTCGTCCGCTACAAAAATAAAACACTACAATTTTTCCGATTTACTACCAATACTCGAATTCCTCAGTGAATTTTACAGCTCATAAACCCTGAATGAATCGACAAAAATAAGGCCTGTTCGGAAGTAGTAAGAGAATTTTCTAATGATTTCATAGTTATATGTTTTGTAAGATTTTCTACGAACTCTCGATCTTTCAAGTTTAATGGTATCTATGAAAATATGATGCAGTCGAAGAAAATATCACTTGATTGATAGAAATTGGAGAATTTAATAATGTTTCAATAAAACGATATTCATAGAGTCAGTTATTTCCTACTTACTTTTACTAGATTAATTGTTTTCGGTGTGGCTTTTCCGTGACGGTGTGTGACCATCATTTTGACGTCATTTTTTTTAACCTATTCTTCTAAACAAAAATTACGATCATTTTGGTGGGCGTCTTTTGCCTGTACTACTTGAACTCAATTGACCAAAACCCATTTAATCTCGAAATAAAAGTCTTTTATCTTTTGGCCACAAACTTTTAGATTGTATTCAAATATTTCGGTTAATATTAAAGTTAAATATGAAAAACTCGTCTAAATGACAATATCATAAATGGCATTAGGGTGTTTTGCTAGTGCTCGGTCGGTAACAAAAACTGTAAAGCGTTGTTCTTGGTTACAATTGATATTTTAGACAAAAGACGGGAAGTACTGACTGCGTCTTGACACTCTGCAGTCAGTACTTCTCGACGTTTATTCGAAAAATCAACCGTGGCGAAGAATAACACTTCGGGAAGATTCAGCTATCTCACTCGCACTTATGGCAATCTGAGAGAGACAGACGACATGTAGCACATCATCTTAAGCTAACAGCTAAATGATATTATCATAAATAACATTAAGCTAATAGTTTAATTACATTATCGTACATTACATATTAATGTAATTAATGTGAAACCTACTCAGTCGGTAACAAAAACTGTAAACAATCTTTCAGATGATACCGAACATTTTTTGATAAAAGAAAAGTCTTACAACATTGGTCTTGTTGTGCCCAGAATTATTTAAGGAAATTGTTTGGTCGTTGACCGAACATGTTCAGTGCACCGCTTAAGCTTCGCCACGGAGCGAGCTAGAAATACGAAACCACGTTTATTCGTCAGACGTTTTTGGAGCAATTGGGCAATCGAACGATTTCGAAAGAGCTCGCGCTTTGACTCAGCGCGGAGTCGGTATCGTTCGATGAAGCAATGTACGCGGAAGCAATAAATGCATACGCACCGATTTTAGGCAAATTGCTGGGAATTAATGGGGTAAATAAGTTTAGTCTTCAATCGAACATCAAAGTGACCAGTCGGTCTTGGGTCAGACTCGCCCATAAGTAACAGAATCGAGACGAGCTCGATATTGTAATACACTATATTGTTATTTGTTTAAATAAATCTTCTTAACTTTGCGTTATTTACTTGAGTCCAACTCTTTATTGGCAAACGATCCCAATAAATAAAATATATGTTAAATTGACCCCCCTGCGGGCATTACATTGGTGGCAGCGGTGGGATCTGCCAAAGTGAACGTAAAAGTTAGAAGTAACAATAACAATTATAGTGCAGCGTAACCGACGCAAGTGTAACAGTCATTACGCCGGAAATTCACCTAAGTTGGTGAAGAAAATCCAGAGCCAAACTCAACTTGTTGACGTTGCGGTGAGGGCCTGGTGCAATTCAACACGCGGACGTTGGATTGTAAGTGAATAGTGAAAAGATAAAGTGAAGTAGTGGCTCGACGGCAAGAGTCAGCAAAGTAAGATTGAAAGAAGAATTGTGTGAAAAGGGACATCGAGGCATATGAGTGCTCCCAACACGGTAAGGTCGGTCAGAAGTTTTGGTTCAGTATGAAGGGCAAACTCGCTGGACACGACTTTACCGGGAATACAGGTTGACGTGATAGGCAGACTGGAAGGTGCCTTACAGGATATCGCACATCGCACCAGCCGGGCGCTGGGCGAGCCGTCATCGAGATCACCATACAACCGAATACCACGTAGTGTTCAAAGGGCAGTAACACGAAGTCAAACATTCGAACGTGGAGTTAATATAAGACGAGGCTCCGAGTTTAACGAGGAAGAGATTGACTTCAGTCTTTTTGAACGACGAGACGAAATGGCGGAAGCAAACGTCGAAGCAGCACCAGTAGCTAACGAGGGTTTAGCAGCCAGAAACAACGAAGCATCGGAGAGAATTGTGAACGATGAAATCCAACGTCTCATGCATCTAACGCCTACCGTCGGAAACGGAACCCTGAACCAAGCTGGGCATAGGCAAGAATTTTTTCCAAGAAGAACAACGCTCATCGTAGGACGGAACATCCACGATTGGGACTGGGACCCGAGCGTCCTAGAATCTCGAAGAGAAGGAGAAAATAGAAACCTTCCGAGATTCGCTGATCCGTCGACTCGAAGAGAAGGCAATTTCGCTGCGCCGAATGGGATAACGGCGTCCGACAGGGATGAATTGCAACGAAGAATACAACGATTAGCAGAGGAGGTTGCAGAATTACGTGAACAACCTAGACGAGGTGATAGACATGTTGGTGCAAGAGGAAACAGTGAGCTATCAGCAAGGGCTTGGACTTTGGAACCAGGAGAAGCCCTCAAGCTTATCAGAAATTTCGATGGAAATGACCCCTCAAAATTGAAAGGATTTTTGAGATCGGTGGAAGCAGCATTTGGAAAAGTTGAGCAGCGGCATCACGCAGATTTGCTTGAATTTGTGCTCAGTAGTAAGCTTGACGATCGTGTTATGCGAGAAACAGAGCAGAAGACCATCGAGACTGTCAAATAGTTACGTGACGAACTTGAAGCGCTCTATGGTAAGCAAAAATCTTTAGCAGCACTACAGATCGAGTTCAACTCACTTTGCCAGGAGCCGTCCGAAGCAATAAGTGTTTACGCCGCCAGAGCAGAGCAGATTGCAATGGAGGTGACCGAAAAACTGTGTGAGATCGTGAATACCGATATTGAAGCGTGAGAAGTTGAAAAAGTTATACGCAAGTGCGGACAGATGAATTTTGAGAACGGTCTGCATGGTCAGGTGCAGACTTTGGTAAGGTCAAGAAACTATTATACATTGCACGAGTCAGTGAACGGTGCAATAGAAATAAGTAAAATGGTGCAAACGGGTACTGCGAAATGTGACAACTCGCACCCGCCAACGTGAAGAACTTTGCCAACTGATGCGTTCGCAGAACGTAAGTGTTTTTTGTGTGACAAGCCGGGACACATTGCACGTGATTGCCCGAGTGCTAAAGAACGACGGAGCTTGCCAGTACCGACGAGGAAGAGTGTAAATACCGTGGACTAGAGCTGCCATTTTTGTCTAGAGATGCCAACCGAGAGGGCGAATCCACAGTGGGACACCGTCGATATCAGGAAAGACAGCAACTCAGATAAAACATCTAGTAGCAACAACGGTGAAAAGAAAATTAAGACACTAGGTATGCTGAAGATAATTACAATCACCGTATTACCTAAGTCTCGTAAGAGGAGCCAGGACAGAAGGGAACCGCCGCAAGGTATTTGGGCAGCCGACGTAAATCAAAATCAGCAGCAAAAGAAGAAAGCGACAACAACAGGAAAGTATAGCGACCGCCGCTTAGCCAGCGATCATCAACGAAGCCGTGTCGTGGGACCGAGCGGCAAGAGAGAGAATATCGTGAAACATTGCGTGGGTAGTGTATGTGGAAAGAGAGAGCGCGCTACAGGCAACCGTGGTAGTGAAAAACCTATGTTTAAAATGCGCGAAGAGAGAGAGAGAGAGAGAGAGAGAGAGAGACCAAGAAATAAAATAGTGTCCGAAAAGTGCTTCAACTGGAAGTAAAATGCGAAGATTAGTGGATATTAAGAGATTTTACAAGAATTAATCAATTGTTTTACAATGTATGTGAAAAATGGAAAAAGGGTAAAAGATTGCATCTAATATATGAAATTGGTAAAAACGAACGAACTTATAATAAAAGAGAGAAAATTTGTCAAAAACGTAAACGTGAGTAGTGTTAATAGTAAATGAAATATGTATTTGGAGATCCGTAATATGAATAGTGTATTAAGAATACGAAATGATAATAATGTACGGAACGCAGTATGAGTGAGACGCACAACGACAACCATTGTACTCGAGTGTGAAATGTGAATCTACCCCCGAGTTATCATCTGGTAACGGAGGCCAATGTTCGGAAATGTATGGTAGGATAAGAGGGAAAAAAAAATCTCATACGCGATTTTTTTTTCTTTAAGGGGGGAGGGATGTTGTGCCCAGAATTATTTAAGGAAATTGTTTGGTCGTTGACCGAACATGTTCAGTGCACCGCTTAAGCTTCGCCACGGAACGAGCTAGAAATACGAAACCACGTTTATTCGTCAGACGTTTTTGGAGCAATTGGGCAATCGAACGATTTCGAAAGAGCTCGCGCTTTGACTCAGCGCGGAGTCGGTATCGTTCGATGAAGCAATGTACGCGGAAGCAATAAATGCATACGCACCGATTTTAGGCAAATTGCTGGAAATTAATGGGGAATAAGTTTAGTCTTCAATCGAACATCAAAGTGACCAGTCGGTCTTGGGTCAGACTCGCCCATAAGTAACAGAATCGAGACGAGCTCGATATTGTAATACACTATATTGTTATTTGTTTAAATAAATCTTCTTAACTTTGCGTTATTTACTTGAGTCCAACTCTTTATTGGCAAACGATCCTAATAAATAAAATATATGTTAAATTGACCCCCCTGCGGGCATTACAGTCTCTTAATTCTGCATGCTGTGAAACTTTCATTTTTCCCAAAAGATGTCCAGTTTCTGGGAATTCTTGTTCCGAAAGATATTCGCTATCCTTCTCGCACTCATGAATATTTCACCTCGCAGTAATTCCGGAGCGCTGGTCGATGTTGGGACGCCGCATAGGGCAGTCGCGTTCTCGCGTCGCCCCCGTGATCGGTAACCTGGAAGACGGTGAAACCCTAAATCATATTTAAACTCTCATAATTAATAATTAATAAAATAAAAGGTAATAATATGAAGCCTGGAAGATGGTCCTTCATAAAGTAATTTTTTAAACTCCTATATTAAAACAAGCGTATTTAATACAAAGTGACCAAAACACCATGTACATGTTTAAATCTATAAAAGTCTTGATTAAAGGGATGCTGGAGTAGATTTTTTTACCGACTTTGGTCGGTAAAAATAGGCGATTTCGTAGTATACACTATGTATCGAACATATGCTAGAAATATACGTCAAATTTTGCAGGGATGTAATAAAAACCTCCATGCTTGGGTGTCGGTCGAATTACTGTTCAAAATATACAAGAAATGTAAAAAATTGTATATTACTGAACCTCTCAAAAAATGACAATAAAATCATTCGGGTATAACAGAAGTCCTGTTAAAGGTATAAAATTACCTAATAATATCAATCGAAAAGTACAATTAAACATTTAATCGAAAATAACAATAAGGAGTGGAATTAATGTGAGGCTCGTAATACTGCGGCTTTCCATTGCTTCTCTCGAAATTATAAATAGTGAAAATAAGAAAAATATGGGATAACGCGGTCACTTATTTTATTCATTCAATGAAGGTCAAATGACTGGATACAACCGACAACAACATCCAAGAAAAAAAACAAACAGATTGGTAGAAGTTCTGGTGCCAAGCTTCTTCTCCTATCGCACACAATATAATAAATAAAGCGTTGGCCGACACGTTTAACCCGTCGCCAGATAGAATAACTATTGGCTGTAGCGACCCAATCGAATTGTTAGAAGAAGAAGAATTCCGGAGCGCTGGAGTTAGCCAGAAGTTTAAGAAAAGAAAACGAAGAATTTATTGCGTGAAACTCTTTGCATTATCACACTGGCTGTCCGTATTAAAGGTAATAAAAACTATTTTCCATTTGTCGTGAATTGAGGTTTACTGGTGCATCTGAGCTAGAAGTATCTCAAATGCACCAGTAAACCTTGCGATGCTCTGCGTTTGCCATGTGGTACTCAAAGCTTTCGTACCGGCTTTTCAGCATGCATAACCTAAACATTTCGAAAAGAAATATACTTTTTTAATTGTATTCATTATTGAGGTTATTTTCCTCTACGAGGAAAGCTAAAATCAATTGACATACTTCCTCATAGAGGTAACTTTGTATTTTTACTTTTAAATATGAACATTTTTTGCTGTCCATCATTTTTTCCGTTCCTTCTCACTTACTAAAATGACTCATACATTTTTTTTTAACCACAAATATTGAATATTCTTATATTTTGTATTTTATAAAAAATTCAAAGCCTTTTCACTTGAAAATGAAACTTGTATGACCACTGAAAGAGCAGTGTGTAGAGGCCAGAAACTACAGGAACGGAAACAAGTGTGTAACTGTTTACGAAGTGAGCAACTTGATCCACACCCAGCCGAAAAATATACGCAATTCATAACTTATTTACTATCAGCTTAATAGTAATTGTTCCTATTGATAAAAAAAGTTTTGAGAAGTGTATTACTTTATTCTATTTGAACGTCACATGGAGTACCTAATAACCGCCGCAGAGAAAAAGGTCGAATGCGAAAATAGAGGTGACTGGAAGGCTTATTATTAGGTAAAACAATAATACTACAAGTAAAACAGCCAACACATTGCTCCAAAACATAAAAGCAAAAAGAAATTGCGTCCCATTTTAAATCTTTTTTTTAAATTGATGCAAATATATATTTGTTTTTTGAAAAACAAAGCTAAGAATAAAAATGGAAAGCCTTATAAATCATCAAAATTATTTTATGGTAAAATTATTTAATTTACGGTTACATGTTCATACAAAAATGTAACGCTAAATTAAATAACGTAACCTTATAATAATTCACTTACATAATTTAGCCCTGAATTGTGTAAGCATGCCATTTTAAGATTTGTTAGGTTTTTAATTTTTATTCTTAGGTTCCTTTTTCCAAGACCGAATATATACTTGCATCAATAAAAATATTGACAAGACATGAATCTAATCAAATTTGCAGGAGCAACGGTCAGCTATTAAATGGCATCCACGAAATATAAGCTAATTTTCTGGATGAAATGTAAGAAGACTAATGTGAAACCTCCAAGCGAGATCCCAGACTCTTACCAAAAGGGAGATGTGCTAAAAGTTGCATATGGGAACAAGAAATATAAAGCTCGGATTATCGAATGTAGTGGTGAGTAAAAAATCAATATTCTCAAGATAATTTTTCAGTCCTCCGTATGTGCGGGCTATCGCTTGGAAACACAGTGTTGTAAAAAGAGGGATATCGTTTAGAATAACAGAAGACCTATACTGATATTGAGAAATTTAGAAAATGTCGATTTTCGAAATTTCTCAACCGGCAAGCTACAGCCTTAAGTATTTTAACATGAAAATTGGTGTAGACATTTTATCGAAGGCCGGAATGAACAAACAATTATCAAAAGTGAGCGCCTTTAAATGAATTTATTTGTTGTTGAAAATAAGTTAAAAAGTGTCGATTTTCTACATTTCTCAATCTCCGATCTGCATCCTTCAGTCTTTTGACTTGGAAATCGGTGTAAACATTTTATTAAAGCCCGAAATGAATAGACATTTATCAAAAGTAAGCTGCTTGAAGTGATTTAAATTATTTTAGAAAATCACTGTGAAAATGTCGATTTTCTACATTTCTCAATCTCCAAGCTGCATCCTTCAGTCTTTTGACTTGAAAATTGGTGTTGACATTTTATTTGTGCCCGGAATTATTAAACAATTATCAAAAGCGAGATCCGTTAAATGATTTTATTTATTGTTAAAAATAAGTTAAAAAATGACGATCTTCTACATTTCTCGGGGATACTACGATATCCGAGGCCCGAAGATTTGACGGTGGTTTCCGGTAGTACTTTTCGTGGGGAGTAAAAAAAGTTCATATGGACTATGGTCCTAACTGCCTTAGTTTCCGAGATATGAATTTTTTTAAATTTTATTTGGTAAAAATATATGACATCTTCGTGTGTAACTTTTCTGTACGATTTGATTTAAATTTGGTAGATTGTGATTATTGAGGATGCCTTTCAATGACTTTCAAAAATTCAAAATGGCGGATCCAATGTGGCGGAAAAAATGTTTAAAAAATAACTTTATTTCAATGAAACTTAATATTTACAAGTCTATGAGGTTATTGATTGTAAATATAGAAAAAGGATGAAAATCAAACCTAAAAGAACCTAATCTAAAATACTTAAATCAACCTAAATGAATCTAAAGAACCTAAAAGAACCTAAAAGAATCTAAAAAACCTAAAAGAACACAAAAGAATCTATAGAACTTCAAAGAACCTAACGAGAACCGGAACTCTGGAGAACCTTAACCCATTAGCGCCCAAGTGTCCATTTTTTCTAGTCTGGGATCGACATTGTATTGTCGTTTAAAAATACTGAAAAAAATTATATTCGGGTTCGCGGACGAAGATCTCGGCGGGGTCCAGGGGCGAAGCCCCCGGTGGGGTGCAGGGGCGAAGCCCCTGTTCGGGGAGTTCGGGGGGCGAAGCCCCCCGATATATTAAAATCTATATTAAAATCTTAAAAATTTCATATCTGGGAAACTAAAAGAGATAGGACTATAGTTCATATGAACTTTTTTGTTCCTTATGAAAAGTACTACCGGAAACCAGTGTCAAATATTGGGGCTTCGGATATCGTAGTACTGCCCATTTCTCAATCTCCAAGCTTCATCCTTCAGTGTTTTAACTTGAAAATTGGTCTAGACACTTTATTGGTGCCCGGAATTATCAAACAATTATCAAAAGTGAACTGCTTGAAGTGATTTAAATTATTTTTTAAAATCCTTGTGAAAATGTCGATTTTCTACATTTCTCGATCTCAAAGCTGCATCCTTCACTCTTTTGACTTGAAAATTGGTGTAGACATTTTATTGGTGCCCGGAATTATTAAACAATTATCAAAAGTGAACTGCTTGAAGTGTTTTAAATTATTTTTTAAAATCAGTGTGAAAATGTCGATCTTCTACATTTCTCAATCTCGAAGCTGCATCCATCAGTGTTTTGATTTGAAAATTGGTGTTGACATTTTATTTGTGCCCGGAATTATTAACCAATTATCCAAAGTGAGCTTCAATTGAATTGAAAATGTCAATTTTCTACATTTCTCAATCTCCAAGCTGCATCCTTCATTCCGTTGACTTGGAATTCTGTGTAAACATTTTAGAAAAGCCCGGAATGAATAAACAAATATCAAAAGTGAGCTCCTTTAAGTGATGTTATTTATTGTTATTTATTGTTAAAAATAAGTTTACAAACGTCGATTGTCTACATTTCTCACTCGCCAAGCTGCACACTTCAGTCTTTAGATTTGAAAATTGGTGTAAACATTTTAATGGAGCCCAGAATTATTGAACAATTATCAAAAGTGAACTTCTTATAGTAATTTAATTTATTGTTAAAAATACATTTCTACATTTCTCAATCTCCAAGATGTATCCTTCAGTCTTTTGACTTGGAAATCTGTGTAAACATTTTATTAAAGCCCGGAATTAAATTAAACAATTATCAAAAGTGAACTTCTTTTAGTAATTTAATTTACTGTTCAAAATAAGTTTAAAAATGACGATCGTCTACATTTCTCAATCTTCAAGCTGCACACTTCAGTATTTAGACTTGAAAATTAGTGTAAACATTTTATTGGTGCTCGGAATTATTAACCAATTATCAAAAGTGATCTTTTTCAAGTGATTAAAATAATTTTAAAAAGTCAGTGTGAAAATGTCGACTTTCTACATTTCTCAATCTTCAAGCTACATCAAAAATCCTATATTAAAAAGTTCATGGACGACAAATGCGCAATTCATTGTTAGCGATTTATTCATAATTTGGTTAGTCACCGGTGTCATCGTCAGAAACACTGGGATCGGGACCAAGTTCATGCATTCATTTTTTTTTGTTTATGTCAAATGTCAAAACTGATAGAAAGAGACTCGGGCGCTTACGCGCCCGAGTCCGCTTAACCCTAGTAAATTTAAAAATGTCGATCTTCTACATTTCCCAATCTCCAAGATGCATCCTTCAGTGTTTTGACTTGAAAATCTGTGTAAACATTTTTCTAAAGCCCGGAATGAATAAACAATTATCAAAAGTGAGCTGCTTTAAGTGATTTTATTTATTGTTTAAAATAAGTTTACAAATGTTGATCTTCTATATTTCTCACTCTCCAAGCTGCACACTTCAGTCTTTAGACTTGAAAATTGGTGTAAACATTTATTAGAGCCAAGAATTATTAAACAATTATCAAAAGTGAGCTTCTGCAAGTGATTTTATTTATTGTTTAAAAATCAATATGAAAATGTCATCTTTCTACATTTCTCAATTTCCAAGCTGCATCCTTCATTCTATTGACTTGGAATTCTGTGTAATCATTTTAGAAAAGCCCGGAATAAATAAACAATTACCAAAAGAAGGCTCCTTTAAGTGATGTTATTGGTAAAAATAATTTTACAAATGTGGATTGTCTACATTTCTCACTTTTCAAGCTGCACACTTCAGCCTTTAGACTTGAAAATTGGTGTAAACATTTTATTGGTGCTCGGAATTTTTAACCAATTATCAAAAGGGAGATTCTTGAAGTGATTAAAATGATTTAAAAAAATCAGTGTGAAAATGTCGATTTACTACATTTCTCAAATTTCAAGCTGCATCCTTTAGTCTTTTGACTTGAAAATTGGTGTAGACATTTTATTGGTGCCCGGAATTATTAAACAATTATCAAAAGTGAGCTGCTTGAAGTGATTTAAATTATTTTTAAAAATCGGTGTTGAAATGTCGATTTTCTACATTTCTCAATCTCAAAGCTGCATCCTTCAGTCTTTTTATTTGAAAATTGGTGTAGACATTTTATTGGTGCCCGGAATTATGAAAAATTACAAAAAGTGAGCTCTTTTAAGTGGTTTTTTTTATTGTTAAAAATACTTTTATTAATGTTGATCTTCTACATTTCTCACCCTCGAAGCTGCACAGTCGAGTCTTTAGACTTGAAAATTCGTATAAACATTTTAATAGAACCCGGAATTATTAAACATATATTAAAAGTGAGCTTTTTCTTCTACATTTTTTAATCTCCAAACTGCACCCTTCAGCCGTTTGACTTGAAAATCTGTGAAACTATTTTGGTAGAGCCCCGAATTGAGCTTTATAGAGGGATTTTTATTTATTATTAAAAATCAGTCTATTTCATCATTTTTCCAAGTTACAAGACTTAATGGTGGAACTTGGAGATTGAGGAATGTTTGTAATCTCCATTTTTGGTCCGTTTAAAAAAAAATTATTTAATCACGTCAGCTTGCCTAGGTAGCCAAACGGTCGCATGGGTCCTAAAGTACAATAACGATGTCGACGATCTATGATGAAACAAATCTCACCACATTGATGGCTTTGGAGATGTCTGACGCGATTTTCTAGATTTGTTTAATATTTTGTAGTTGTATTTTGTATCAATTATTACTTGCCATTGTAGAGGATAAGCGGTGGCTGGAATCGCTTGGGGTTAATGAAAATGGAGACATTATGCCGCAGAACCAAAAATCCAAAAAAAAGCAGAATAAAAAAGACACTGCGAATAGAGACATAGAAGCAAAACTCGTCGCCCTGATTCCGGATCTCCCGTCTTATCTAAAATCTTACATTCCTCCCAAAGACCATGCACAGAAACTAGAAGGAAAACAGCGTGAAGTTAAGATATCATTACATAATATAATGACCCATTCGGCGCAGAGCCCTGCGGTTGGTGTTCACCTAGGAAATTCTCCTGATAGAAAGAAGCAGAAGAAGAAAACTGCGTCTAGAGAAGTAGAAAAAAAGCTCATCTCTTCGCTCAATTCAACACTAAGTCCTGAAGTCCTGGGTGATGGTTCTGAAAAAACTGCGGTCCAGGACCACACCGAATACAACTCATCTGGAAAAAGTAAGTAAAGTAAAAAATAATTGCGAGTACACTGAGAAATAAATATAAGGTAAATGTCCCCATTCCCGTACCCTATAAGGCCAACCAGACAACTGTATGGCTTTTTTCGTTGCGACGAATGTAAATTTGGAGATTTTTTTTGCACCACTGTAAAATTCAGTTAATTCTCTTTCTAAAAATGGTTTATTCAATCGATTCCGCCAATTATTTCGCCAGATAGACGCTGATTAATTCATGCTTATTAGTGTCCCCTCTGCCGACACAGCTGTGCCCAATCCCGACCAGCGATGACCCTATTTTCGACCACTAGAGAAACGGAGATCCCGAAGAGTAATAAAATTTTTAAAAAATAAATAAACATGATCCGGGATTGTACTATTAATATTTTTATTGCATAATTATAAAAAACTTCGTTTTTCGGAACTTATGTTACATTTCCGTCTCCACATACACTTTTTTTTTGCGATGCTGTAAAAATTGAAACCCATTTTCGACCACTAGGGAAACGGAGATCCCGAGGAGTAATAAAATTTTTTAAAAATAAATAAACATGATCCGGGATTGTACTATTAATATTTTTATTGCATAATTATAAAAAACTTCGTTTTTCGGAACTTATGTTACATTTCCGTCTCCACATACACTTTTTTTTGCGATGCTGTAAAAATTGAGATATTTCAAAATTTTTATCAGTGAGGGAAAAAAGTCCAAGTCCTTCGCAGCGATCCTGTAAGAATTGAATTATATCAATCTTTTTTATCACTGAGAAAGTAAACCTTGTAATAAAGAAATTTTTTTGACTGCCTAAATAACATTTACGGTAATGGGGGCAGCCAGGCATTTCGTTGTGCCTAACTTCGACCACCGTAAAAAAAATGAAAAATAAATTATTTATAACTTTTTTTTTTGCTGGATCAGTAATTGAACTCATAATCTATCGTTTGCACTAAAAATTATTCGATTTTTACAAATTCCGGATGCAGTACGGACTATTGAAGCGGTCAACGCAACTTAACCTCACTGTTAAGAATACGATGGGTTCGCGACAAGCGTTTGGAAATACGAACAAAACTTGGATTGTGTTATTGTATTTACTCTTTACGTTGCAATACTCTCACACATAGGGTCCTCGGAATATTGTACTATGCTCAATTGTTGTTATTTTTGCGCAGCACTCGTGTAAATAATTATTTCCGTCGAAGTGGTCGGCAGAGGGAGCATGGACGGGAATGGGGACATTTACCTTAATTAAATACTAGGATTTTATTGTGGCTCGCGCGCTTCGCGCGCTCGCAATCTCCCCCAAAAGAAGTGCCCCCGCACTATCCCCGCATAATCAGGGGATTCTGGGTAATCAGGGGTGTCCATGGGGACTTAGAATAATCCAGATTCGGCGGCCCATGAGGGACTATCCTACACGGCGGCGGCGGCGAGATCTTTTTATAATATAGAGAGATACTAAATACTAAACACACGAGTCAAGGAAAAGTTAATCGCACGAGTATCGTATAAAATTTTATCTATAAAAATATAATATATTTATTATTATTATTTTTTATTTGCCACAGCATTTCTGCTATGGGCATAGGAAAACTGTGGAAAACCTATGCCGATATAGCCGGTCTCGTGTTCGCCTCCCGGCACCGGAGCTACGTCACGTTTCGTCGAGAACGTAAACACGGACTACAGTTGTATACATGTGACCACCACAGGTAGAAATACCTCTGTGGGTCTCATATATACATCTGGAGCTTCATCGCCCCCGTATTTATATTTTCGAAGAAAATCGACGGCACCGGGATTCGAACCCGCGTCCTACCGATGCTCTGGACTAGAGGCCTGTACACTAACGAGTAGACCACCGCACCGGTTAATATATTTATTATACGATATAAAAATATTTTATATATTTAAACAGTTTCGCATTTATACATACTTATGTAAAAGGTTCTATTGATTCATGCTTTAATATACTGTTTTTCATTCAAATAATTTGGCTTTTCTATTTCGATAAGTCAACGCAATATATTCGCGTTTTGACCACACGTATAGTTCAAATACAATACACTCTAATTAATTATTGTAGCTTTCAAATAAATGATTTGGTATATTCAATTATATTGTTCTCTTAGTGTGTGAGTTTTTAAATTAAATATTGTTTGCCCTTATAGAAAATGAGATGAGACCTGAATTGCTTGCAGACGATGAAGTTGGAGATAATATGACTGAACATAAAAGCAAAAAAAAGAAAAAGAATAACGTCACTGTGACTAGAGAAAGGGAAGGAAAACTCATCTATTCGAATGCAAATCGCCCCTCGAGACCAGAAACTTCGAATAATTCGGGATCGAATCCAAACGTTGATAGTTTCGCAAAAGCTTCGGTCGAGGACCAAAATGAAAACAACTTTCCTGTTGAAGGTAAGTCTCATATAAATTACACTATAAAACAAATTGCATAAAAATTATTACATCGGTATTGGAAGTTTTCATGTATATAAGCTGTATATTAAATTTTATATAGAATAATATGAATATTTTAACTGTAATTTAGTGAAGATTGATATTTTTTGCTTCCTCATAGAGGAAGCTTTGTTTTCATGAAATTTTTTTTTTTCGAGATTTTCATGTCAGTATGCTTAGAATCACCTAAAACGTCGAGAAAAGTGGTTTAGAAAAAATGTCCGTATGTATGTATGTGTGTGTGTGTGTGTGTGTGTGTGTGTGTGTGTGTGTGTGTGTGTGTGTGTGTGTGCTGGGCTTCGAAAATTCAATCTCCTCTCACTCGGTAACCGTTCGAGCGATCCGGCTCAAATTTGGCACGCAAGTAGAGTAGCTGCCCCTCTTTGAATGTTGTGATTTTTGCCAAAATATGTGAAGTCATTAAGATTTTATGTTGATTTTAATTTGTTGAAAAAAGGGCGTGGTCGCTCTAACTTTCGTAAAAGTTCGCCGATTTGGCTAAATAGTTCTTCATAACTGAAGATACGTTCAATGTTGTATGGTATTGAATTTCGACGAAATCGGTAAAGCGGTTCGGATTTTATAGAATTTTGAATTTTTCGAAAAAAATAGATTTTGATCTAAATTACGTCGAATTTCAACAAATGAACAGAAATTTTGTACAGTCGAAAAATAACATTCAGAAATGCCATGTACCAAATTTGGTGATGATCGGTAAAGTCGTTCGGATTTTACACCATTTTTCATTTAAAAAAAAATGTAGATTTTCGCTATAACTTCCGGAAAAGTTGAGAAAGTACGACAAAAATTTGTATCTAATCAAAATTAGATGTAACGGTGTTTGCAGAGGTGATTTATAGCTGTATAAAACACCTCTGCAAAAGAGACACAAGGTATAAAAAAAAAAGATGCAAAGTAGAACCTTGCACATTGCTTCCTCATTATTTTTCGCTTTTTACAAAGCTTCCTCTATGAGGAAGCCAAAATTGAATAACATACTGCTTCCTCACAGAGGGAGCTTTGTAAAAAGCGAAAAATAATGAGGAAGCAATGTGCAAGGTTCTACTTTGCATCTTTTTTTATTGATAGTATACTGCAGAATATTGATAGTAATATGAATTTTAAAAAATGGGATGTCTGTATTATTACAAGTATATAGTATTTGGAATTACTATTATTTAAATATATTTTTGGTTGTTGATGTTTATGAAAAATAAATAAATAAATAAATAAAAATATAAAATTTATTTTCATTTAACTTGTATATCTATATTAAAATCAACTATCTATTTGAAATATTGCAGTTGATTAATATATTAGTAAATTAGTGCGTTAATATTTTTTACTCTTAGTTTTAACTTGCAAAGGTGTGTGTTTTTACCTGGATATCAATCTTTGTACATAGTATCCAGCGGTAATTTTTTTTGGGTGTCCTTTACTGGATATATATCACTAAAACTAGATGCCGATAGAGCGACCACTAAGGGTAATTTTTCCGTGTCTCTCTTTTGCACAGTTGACTGTGTGGTCATCACCTTGAGTAAAAAGAAAATCCGAAAAACAGATTTTAAACTACATCATTGCTTATCCTTATAGAGGAAGCTTTGTTTTCGTGAAAAAAATTTCTTTCGAGATTTTCATGTCAGTACACTCAGAATGGTCCACTCGCCTCTTACTCAGTAACCGTTTGAGCGACCGCGTTCGAATTTGGCACGCAAGTAAGACAGTTGTTTCTCTTTCGATGTTGCGATTTTTGACTAAATATATGCATCCATTTTGATTTTATGTAATTTTTAATTTTTTAAAAAAAGGGCGTGGTCGCTCTAATTTTCGTAAAAATTAGTCTAATATGCTAAATAGTTCATCATAAGAGTATGTGCACTTGATGTTGTTTGGCTCAGAATTTGGCTCGAATCGGTAAAGTGGTTCAGATTTTATGGAATGTTGCATTTTGTTAAAAATTGACATTATCGTTCTATTGTAGCTTTTGCAAAATCTGAGATAGCGATCTCAAATTTTGTATGTAAATAAATCAATATTTAGCCATGGAATGTTGAATTATTTAAAAAACATACGTTATCACATTTATTTTCGGAAACGTTCTAATAATAACGAAATAACGGAATAACGAAATAGAAAAAGCGAATTCACAATATGTTTGGAAAGATTGATTTTACATAATAGTAATTAGTAATTGTTATTAAAAAATTAATGAAAGTTAACTTGTTCACCAAATCATCTATATAACTGATTTTTTTTAAATGAAAATGATTTGTTAATTTTTTTTCTGAATTTAATATATAATTTAAGCCATCGAAACCTCCAGTACCGATATATAAAATTTTCAAATATTTTAAAGTGAATGTTATTGATTATTGATCTGATTTTATTTAATTGTTGTTGGTGGATTGTCACACCGCTCTTACACTGTACCAAAGAAAAATAAAAAGCAGAAAAAAAGGTCTGAGGCCAAGGAAACGCAACTACTCGACTTGAGCGAGAGTCTTTCTCCATCAGCCGAACATGGATCTCCTGGTAATAACAAGTCAAACAAATTCCAGTCCTGTATTAATCTATCCTTTTATGTGAATTTCCTAAACCTTTATCCGTGGCGCTCTGAGCCTCCTATATACGTTTGATGCGTCTACATCAATTTGAGCCTTTATAGCGATTTCTAAAACGAGAACACCAAGTCGGTCTCCTGCTCACCACCGTAGTCGATCCCGTTCTCCTCTTCCCCGTCGTAGCCAAAGTCGGTCTCCTACTCCCTTCTTACATCGTCATCCTGCTCATCGCAGTAGCGAGGGTCGCTCCCTGGCTCACCGTCGTTCGGCAAGTCTTTCTCCGGGTACCAACAAATGTTCTGCGGCGAACCCCAATCGAAACTGTTTTCAATTACCTTCCCGTGATACGCGCAAACAAGATTCGTCATCCCGACAACAAATCGCAGAAACAGCAAATTCAGCAATTGCTCCAGGTAAATTTTAAATATATTTTGAATATCACGCTATCTTAGGAAAAAGAGAATTAGTATATTTACTGCTTAGATGAAAATAGAGTAGCCCTTCGAGAATTCCTTCACCTTAATCGCGAAAAAATATTTTTTGAATCTATTCATAAGTACTTTAGAAACTGTATTCCTGAAAATATTGGAGCATCTAGACAAAAAAGACTCATCTGAATCATCTGAACGTAGCCGAGTAGCAAGGTCAAGTTCATTTAGACATCTGGTAGAACTTAGACAACGAGAACCCAGTTTATCGGGGCAAGGACCATCAACAAGGTCGCCACGGCGTAGTCCAAATGGACGAGAGCGGCGGCCAAAAGGTCGAGAGGTTAGTAACGAGCAAAAATCTTAATATGGATACAAAGTAGATCCTTGCACATCCCTTCCTATATGAGGAAGTACTTTGATCGATTTCAAACTTCCTTATGGAGGAAGCTTCGTAAAAAACGAAAAATAATGAGAAAGCAATTTGCAACTTTGCAAAATGAATCGTAGTGAAATTTTAATTTTCAATAAATGATAAACAAAAAATCAAATAACATCCGAACCCTTCTATCGATCTTCACTAAATTAGAAATGTAGAATAACTGAACATTGTTTTGCTTATGTGGAAAAGTTGTGCTCGTTAGATAGAATCTTGCAAACGTTTATGCAATAACGTCAATTTTTTGCTTCAATTTAAAAAATCCATGAAATCGGTACTACTCTACCTAATTTTCACAAATTCAATACCTAAGGTTGCATCACTTTATTCAATTTTCGTACGAAGTTTCAGTCCGATAGCTAAAATCTGTTTAAGTTAGGGCGTAAACGGACATTTTTTTAAATTGTAAAAATTTCATAAAAAAAAGGATGCAAAGTAGAACCTTGCACGTTGCTTCCTCATTATATTTCGCTTTTTACAAAGCAACCTCTAAGAGGAAGTATGGTAATTGATTTTGGCTTCCTCGCTCGCACGCACGCTCGCATGCACGCACGCACGCATGCACACACATACAGACATTTTTTTTAAATCACTTTTCTCGATGTTTTGTACCATTCTGAGTGTACTGACATGAAAATCTCGAAAAAAAAAAAATTTCACGAATACAAAGCAAAAAAAGCAAAAGGATGCAAAGTAGAACTTCGCATATTGCTTCTTTATTATTTTACGCTTTTTATAAAGTTGCCGCTGTGGAACGTTAATCGACTTGGGCTACTTCATAGAGGAAGCTTTATAAAAAACACAACATAATGAGGAAGCTATGTGCAAGATTCTACTTTGCATCCTTGTTTAAAAATGAATAAATAAAGTACGAAGAACAAGTTACAGGAAGATAAACACAAAAAATAATTATGACAAAAATCGGTTTCTGTAAAAGTTCTGTAAAATAAAAAAATTCGTAAATTGGTTTTTCACATGTATTTTCACATAGTAAACTCAGTAACAATGAACCGTCTGCATTAGCTGGGTTGCAGGAGTTTCTCTGTGCCCTCATGCAAGTGCAATACCGTAGTGCATTGGTATGAGTCGCTAGGAACAACACTCTGGGGGGCTCTTCAGTCAAATCCTATAGGCGTACATAAATACACGATTAAAAAAAAATACTTTATTCGTTACAGATTGAAATTGAACCAAACTCGGAAGTGTATGTCTCTGAAGAAACGTTGAATTACGATATTTTGCGGTTCAAAAATAATCCGCGAGAAATTACAAGGAGGCTGCTACTGAATCTCATAGGCCCGGACGAGTTGAAGACCATGACAGCGAGAGGAATGTTGACGAATCCGGCTGGAAAGGGAACGGGAAAGCCAAATAAAAAAGCAATACAAGGGATTCCAAAACACATTTTATATGCTGTTAAATGTAAGTACATAATAATTTGTCATTTCCCATGTTACCGAATATTAATTTTGAAAAAGGGTGCTAAGTAGAACCTTGCACATTGGTTCCTCATTAATTTTCTTTTTTTACAAAGCAACCTCTATGAGGAAGTATGTTAATCAATTTTAGCTTCCTCATAGAGGAAGGTTTGTAATAAAAGAAAAATAATGCGGAAGCAATATGGAAGGGTTCTACTTTGCATCCTTGTTTTCAATAGATTAATAAACTTGTTGTTAATTCGCTTCTTCTATTTCGTTATAGCACGGTTATTAGAGAGTTTCCGAACGTAAATGCGATAACGTAAATTTTCTAAAAAAATTGGGAATCCATAAATTCAAAAGTTTCATACCGTAAAGGCTATAATTTTACTCTGATAAAATCTTTATTAAAACAATTATTTACTTCAATTAAATGAAATATAATGTGACATATTAAAAGTATTATTTTGTTTACATACTAAATTTGTGCTTGATATACATTTTTTCAGAAGTTAATGGGATGAAATGAATTTTTTAAATAATTTGAAATTCCATAAAATCAAAATTTGAAACAGTTTGCTACTAAAATATATATGTATCATGACTGAATATTATTTTGTTTACATACTAAATTTGGTATTGATATCTCAAGTTTTTCTGAAGTTAATGTGATAAAGTTAATTTTTTTAATAATTCAAAATTCCACAGAATAAAAATGTACTATCGTTCATCACTAGATTATATATCTATCATGGTTGAATATGATTTCGCTCGAATATTTAATTTGGAATTGATATCTCAAGTTTTTCTGCAGTTAATGCGATACCGTTAATTTCTTTAGTCTTTCAAATTTCCATAAAATAAAAATTTTTATATCGTTTGCCACTAAATTGTATATTTATCATGGCTGAATATTATTCTGTTCATGTACCAAATTTGAGCTCGATTTGTCAGATAATATTTTGGAAAAGCTAATGACATTATTGGACTATTCTGTGTCCACACATGAAAATATTTTTTAAAAATTTCATGAAAGCATAGCTTCCTCTATGAGGAAGCAAAACATAAAAATATTGTGCGCAATTCACTGTACAACCCCTTAACGATATGAAAAATGGTTTTTGTTGTAGATTACATAGATGTCCACTCAAAAACTCGGTTGAGTCGGGTCGAATATACGCGAACTATCAATCAGCAATGCGGAACGCTCTGTCATCCGAGAAGACCTGCCAAGGGTGAAGACGAGCACACCACAAGCCAAAATAATAATGATTCAGAATAACTTGTTAAATTTTAACTTAAAGTAACTTCACTTATAATTTAATGAAACAACATGTTTCAATATAGCATATCTTAAGAAATGCCTATAGCATCCCGCGTAGAAAAAAAGAATCTTTCGAAGAATCTTTTAAAGAATCTTAAAAAAAGTCTTGAAAGAATCTTTAAAAGAATCTTGAAAGGAATCTTGAAAAGAATCACGTATAGGATCCGGAGCAAGACTCTTTTCAAGATTCTTTTCAAATTTTTTTCCAGATCAAAACTCCGAATTTTTGTAATTTTTTTAGTTTAATTCAGTTGATTAGTCATATTTGATTGATCAGATCCGAAAAATATCGTGATTTGATCAGATTAAAGCGATAAAATGAGAAAAAAAAAAAAAAATGTTAATCGTGGGACTTGAACCCAGGTCCCTCGGCGTACTATCCCGTTATCTTATCTATTCAACCACATCATCTTTCTTGGATAGCAGTAAAATTAAATGATATATGTGTGTCACTTGCTTTTTCAGAACTATTTTTTTTTTCGGAAATTACGGCGCGATGCGCGTTACCACTTTGCACCGTTTCACAGTATCTAGTTTCATTAAGAATTCATCTTTCACATTCAGTTATTGCTCCCTCATAAAAGAAACTTTATTTGCGAGAAAACATACGTTCCAAGATTTTCAAGTCAGGACACTCAAAATAGTCCAGAACGTCGAGAAAAGTGGTTTAGAAAAAATAAATAATTAAATTCCGCAAACAAAAACCTTAAAAGACATGAACCTGGTCTTCAAAAGTGTCCAGGTTGATTGCTTCGAGGTTCTCAGTGTCCAGATTGACCTCACCATAGAGAAAAAAAAGAAAAAAATGTTGATCGTGGATCAACATTTTTTTCTTTTTTTTCTCATTTTATCGCTTTAATCTGATCAAATCACGCTATTTTTCGGATCTGATCAATCAAATATGACTAATCAACTGAATTAAACTAAAAAAATTACAAAAATTCGGAGTTTTGATCTGGAAAAAAATTTGAAAAGAATCTTGAAAAGAGTCTTGCTCCGGATCCTATACGTGATTTTTTTCAAGATTCATTTAAAGATTCTTTTAAAGATTCTTTCAAGACTTTTTTTAAGATTCTTTAAAAGATTCTTCACAAGATTCTTTTTTTCTACGCGGGTACTGTCTCGACACCAAGGGAAAGCAACAACAGATTTTGCTCGACTCCTCTGAAGAATTTTATTAAGATTCTTTCAACGATTTTTCTGTTTAATGGACGGAATCATGTCACGATTGTCTTAAAGACGCTTTTCAAGATTCTTTCGAAGATTCTTTCAAAGATTCTCAGAACGCTTTCGGATAGAAAGAATCTTGAAAAGAATCCTGGAAAGATTCGTGCTCCGGATCCTATACGTGATTCATTTTAAGATTCCTTTAAAGATTCTTTAAAAGATTCTTTCAAGACTTTTTTAAGATTCTTTAAAAGATTCTTCACAAGATTCCTTTTATCTACGCGGGAATCTTATAAGTTTCTTAAGATGTACTATAGGCATTTCCTAACTATAGCCGTATTTACTAAGTTATAGCCGTATTTTGATCGACGGTATTAAGAGATGTGGTCTTGATCCGTATTAATTAAAAAAAAAAATTATCCAGGCCCTGCGGGGTTTTTTACGATAAAAATGCCCTTAAGGGCGGGGTAAGGTATTTAATTTTTTTTTTTTGCATTTTTTTTATTTTTGAAATTAAATCCGTAATATCTGAAGAATATTGTGTCAAAATTTTAAGTCAATTCGAGCAAAATTGACGAAGTTATGAGTATTTTTATGCCTGCCGGATTTTTGTACCTGTACCCGACCCGACTCGAGCGCCCCGACCCGAGCGCGCTATTGTTACCCGGCAGATGTTTTGCTCTCCATCTATCGAAATTTCAAGGCAAGGACAAACGTGTTTATACCTGGTCTGTATACTTTCTCAGTGTGGCGTACAAAATTCAGTCAGCAGGAAATATCCTATCGAGCAGACGTATCGGCGCGTTCTTATTCTCGCATAATTTCAGCTCCGTTTTCGTTCATTTTTGTTGTTAAATTATCACAAAAATGCCAAAAAAAATTTCAAGATCTGATAGACAATCATTGAGTTCGAGATTACATCGACCAAAAAAAATTGTGCCTCCCCACAAACGGAAAAGCGAAGACGTTACGACAATAAGCGCGTCAGCTAAAAAAATAAAAAGGACCGTTCAAGATCAAATTACGGAGGATCTTGAAAAACATTATAGGGTAATTGATTTTTTATTGGTCTTTGCAACAATTGCTACGCTAGTGAAATGTGTGAAGTGTGATGGACAAGTAAATTTTCATTCGACTAAGAAAGAAGGTCTTGGATTTCACATAAAAGTGTCGTGCGAAAGTTGCAAACAAGTTACAAACGTTCCGTCTAGTGCACGAATGAACTCTGGTATTTACGAAGTGAATTATCGGTTTGCCTTCGTAATGAGGATATTAGGCATCGGATTAGTTGGCTGTGAAAAGTTCTGCGGCTTGATGGATTTGTCCATTTCATTTTTATCAAGACCGACGTATAATAATTACATGAACAAAATGTGCTCGACTATAAGAGAAGGAGCGAATCGATATTTTTCATCTGCTATAAAAGAAGAAAGAGCAGCAACAGCCGAAGAAAAAAAAACGGAAGATGCCGACGAACTCAGTGTATCAGGCGACGGAACATGGAAAAAAAGAGGTTACTCATCTTTATTCGGCGTCACCTCGCTAATCGGTCACTTTACAGGTAAAGTTCTTGACATTCTCGTCAAAAGTTCATACTGCCACGAATGTAAAACTTGGCAACACAAATTAAACTCTGCCGAATACGAAGAGTGGCATGAAGCTCATGTAGATACTGGAAACTGTCGGGCCAATCATACTGGTGCAGCTGGAAATATGGAGGTCGAAGCGATAAAAATAATGTTTCAACGCTCGGTAAAGAATGGTGTACGATATCGCAACTATATCGGCGACGGTGACTCCAAAGCTTACTCCGGGTTAGTGAATTCTAAACCTTATGGTGATGATTTTTCAATAGCAAAAAAAGAGTGTGTAGGACATGTTCAAAAAAGAATGGGCACTCGTCTACGTGAAATAGTCAAAAAGACCGTTGTAGATAAGCTTACGGCCAAAATTATCGATAAATTGACGGTATACTACGGGTTGGCTATCAGACGTCACTCTGATTCCGTAAAAAATATGAAGAACGCTATCTGGGCAACGTTCTTTCACTACTGTTCGACGGACGAGAATCCACAGCACGAAAAATGCCCGAGCGGCGCGGACTCCTGGTGCGAATGGCAAAAAGCTGCAGCTGCTAATGCATTGGATTCGTTCAAACACACGTATTGTGCTCTTCCGAAGTATGTTTTGGATGCAATCAAGCCTATCTATGAAGATCTGAGCAAAGATGCCCTCCTGGAGCGATGTGTCGGAGGCTTCACGCAGAACAATAATGAGAGTTTGAACCAACTTATTTGGAAAATCTCACCGAAGCACTTGAGTGGAACTTCTGTCGTCGTTGAAATTGCAGCTTATGTGGCAACCAGTGTCTTCAATGAAGGTTCATTTGTTTTACTCACCTTCATGCAAGACATGGGAATCAGTACTGGATCAAGCGCTCATGACTGGGCGCGATCCACTGACTCCACACGCATAAGCCGAGCAGAGCAGGAAGCTGAACGACAAACCAAAGAAGGCAGGATTCGTCGTAGGCAGGAGCAAAAAGATGCATTAGACATCATGGATGATAGCAACATCCTCTATGGACCTGGCATTGATGACTCAGTGTGAGGTATGTCGATAAAATTCGCTTACAAACGTTTTAACTGGATTTTTTTGTGTTTAAAACTTTAAAGCGTTTTTCCCACAACTCACGTTTTTAAAGTCGGTGCCCCTCATAACTTGAAAACTACTGCACCGATCCTTTTGAAATTTTAAACACTATTTCTGTACATCATTTACGAGGTAACGCTGTCGAGTTTTTTTTTTTTTGTTGATAATTTTGATTTCGCAATAATAAATTAGCCGATATTTTCTCGAAAAATTGTGTTTTTCACTTCAAAGTGTTCGAAAAAATGAAAAAATTGGAATTAAAAAAAAAACTCGACAGCGTTACCTGGGGAAAACTGTTATCTAACGAATAAACTTTGATTTTTTGA
>OZ019969.1:19206456-19236456 GCA_963970395.1 Ephialtes manifestator
ATTTTTTGTACTTTTCATCTGCCAATATAAAATATTCATAAAATGTCATGTGCATTCCAATGATCTTACAGACCTTTCTGTTGCAATCGTGCAAAGATCCCAGGTAAATCATTTATTTCATTTCGATATTATTTCGGTCAGTTATTTTAGCAGGTACTCACTTGGATCTCTGTTATTTTTGCTGGAGGTGTCCCACATGGATTCTACGAATCATATCCACATACGCTCTAGCAGGAATGTTGCCGAGAATCCTGCATGGCATCTCACAATTATTTCAATATACTACTAAGCAGGAATCCTGGCCGGAATTCTGCATGAATTCTCTAGGTTATTCCTTTATAGTGGACAGGAATCTTGGCCGGAATCTTGGATGAATTCTGTAGCTTTTTGGATTATAGCGGGCCGGAATCCCGCATCGATTCTATAGCTTGTTTCATTATGCTGGACCGGAATCTTGGCCGGAATCCCGCATGGATTCTACAGCTTATTTCATTATCCTACCGAGCAGAAATCTTGGCCGTAATCCCCCATGGATTTTGCAGGTTACCTGGCACGAATCTCGGCCTGAATCCCGCATGGATTTTGTAGCTTTTTCTATTATACCGGATACGAATATTGGTCAGAATCCCGCATGAATTCTGTAGGTTATTTTATTATACCTGGCAGAAATCTCGGCCGGAATCCCGAATCGTTTCTATAGCTTATTGCATTATACTGTACATGGATCTTGACCGGTATCCCGCATGGATTCTGTAGCTTTTTCTATTATACCGGGCAGAAATCTTGGCCGGAATCCCGCATCGATTCTATACCTTATTTCATTATACTACTGAGCGGAAATCTTAGCCGGAATCTCGCATGGATTCCATAGCTTATTGCACTATACTGTACATGGATCTTGGCCGGAATCCCGCATGGATTCTGTAGCTTTTTCTATTATACCGAGCAGAAAACTTGGCCGGAATCCCGCATCGATTCTATACCTTATTTCATTATACTACTGAGCAGAAATCTTAGCCGGAATCTCGCATGGATTCCATAGTTTATTTTATAATACTGGGCAGGAATTTTGGCCGAAATCCTGGATGGAATCTGTGGCTTTTTCTATTATACCGGGCAGGAATCTTCGCCAGAACCCCGCATCGATTCTATACCTTATTTCATTATACTACTGAGCAGAAATCTTGGCCGGAATCTCGCATGGATTCCATAGTCAATTTTATAATACTGGGCTGGAATCTTGGCCGAAATCCCGGATGGATTCCGGGTACTGAAGTACGGCTCAGGATCCCATGCGAGATTTTATTAAAGACTCCATCCAGGATTCTATCCGCAATACATCCGAAATCCGGGACGGATTCTCGTAGATTCTTTGCAAGATTCTTCAAAGATTTTTGTCGAGATTCTCGGCCAACATCATACTTTTCTACGCGGGTCTTCTCGAAATCTCGTCGGAGGTGAGGCGTTCCATTATATATATACAGACAGAGAAATCGTCGTGTGACAGCAACATTAATTTCGTTTTTAACTTGGCGTCGAGTCACTACCGCAACTCTTGATGATATCAGACTTAGGATGATACCATCATCCAACATCGACGGATGCAATGCTCTCATTGCAAGTGGAAGAAATGCGTAGTTGGCATAAGCGAGCTCCAGTTGTAGTACAACCGAAAGGGCATCCTGGGTCAGAGAGAAAAGTGGTTCCGACAGTAAAGAAAGTGCCACTCCATCTGGTACCATTATCAAACCACCGTCTAAATCGTTGACAATTACGTCCATCCATCTAGAAAAAACATAAACATCTGACTCATCGAAATTTCTTATACTTCATTCCTCCAAAATCTAGTCATTCAGCTAATTTTTTGCACGTATTCAGTAGAACTATTCAGTACTTCTTCAATTGTAAACTATTGTATAGTTCTAGACGCAATAGTTCCTTCTAATAGTGTACTTTTATCTCAATAGTGTAGTTCAATAGTTTCTCCCAATAGTCTGCCAATTTAACAATGGTTTATAGTTTAAGGGGAGGGAGTCAGGTAAAAAAAATTGATTTTGGAAATTCAATATCATCCAAATCCTATTGCATATAAAAATGCCCAATGCACTATATTGTTGGTGCTCGATGAAAGGATTTTTTACTGTCGTCTGACTTGCATATGCTTTTCAATATTATCTTAAGTAAAGTTCTTAGGTTTTCCATTCTGCGCATGATTCAGATGAAACTACTAGGCAGATTGGAATGGTTGACATCTCATTTTCTTCTTCATGAAAAGATACACCGGCTAAATGGAGCAAACTATTTTTTTTTAATTCTGAAATCAAAGTTAATCACTGATTTAGAAAATAGCATAACATTTATTTATTAATAATTGTGTCACTGAAAAAATATTAGCTTTTATTAACATTTGCTTTATTTAGCCGGTGTATCTTTTTATGAAGAAGAAAATGAGATGTCAACCATTCCAATCTGCCTAGTAGTTTGATCTGAATTAGAGTTGTGAAATTTTTAATGTGAAAATAATGCATTATTTTTTACGAAAAAAATGGAGTATGGAATTCGGATCAACTATCCATTACTTTATTAATGAGTAATGGAATTCGGATCCACTACCCATTACTTTATTAATGAGTAAGCTACCTCTGTGAGGAAATATGTTATTCAATTTTTAGCTTCCTCATAGAGGAAGCTTTGTAAAACGCGAAAAATAATGAGGAAGCAATGTGCAAGGTTCTACTTTGCACCCTTTTTTCAATTAGATAAATATACATGTTGAGGATTCGCTTTTCTATTTCGTTATTACGTTATTTCGTGATTATTAGAGCGTTTCCGAAAGTGAATGTGATAATGTATATTTTTTAAAATAATTCAACATTCCATAAAATCAAAAATTTCATATCGTTCGTCACTAAATTATACATATATAATGGCTGAATATTGTTTCATTTATATACAAAATTTGAGCTCGCTATCTGAAGTTTTGCAAAAGTTACAATAGAGCGATAATGTCAATTTGTTGAAAAATTCAAAACATCATAAAATTTTAATGGTTCAACCGAACTTAACCAAATTCAATAGCGATCACCGGCGTATGAAAGCTCACATTCATACCAATTTTAAGATAAAAATCTCGAAAATTGAAAGAGTTATCGCGTAAACAGACATTTTTCAAAAAATTAAAAAACGCGTAATAATTTAACGATGAAGTGGACTTCAATAAAAATCTGTATGAACGATGAGGCTTGATCCCTCTATCTATTGTCCAAATTTCAGCTTGATATCTCAATGCATTCCCGAGTTATAAAGGTTTACATTTTTCGATCGTGTAACACACACACACACACACACACAATACATACAGACATTTTTTTCTAAATCACTTTTCTCGACGTTTTGGCCCATTCTGAGTGTACTGACATGAAAATCTCGAAAAAAAAAATTTCATGCAAAAGCTTCTTCTATGAGGAAGCATTTGCATGAAATTCTTTTGCTTCCTCATAGAAGAATTTTTTGCAAAAAAAAATTTCTTCTATGAGGAAGCAAAAAGTAATGGGTCCATTACCCATTACTTTTTGCTTCCTCATAGAAGAAGCTTTTGCATGAAATTTTTTTTTAGAGGTCCATTACCTCTGCTCCATTACTCACTAATAAAGTAATGGGTGATGGATCTCTACTCCGTTTCTCATTAATAAAGTAATGAGTAGTGGATTCGAGTTCCATTATCAATTTTTTTCATAAAAAATTATCCATTATTTTCACATTAAAAATTTCACAACTCTGCTTTCAACTAACTTCTAGCTTTTGACTTACTACTAACTTTTCACCAACTGATGACTACCTACTAACTAACTTTTAACTTTTAAAAGTCAGAAGTTAGTCAAAAGTTAAAAGTAACTGAAAAGTTAATCAAAAGTTGGAAGTTAATATAAAGTTAGAAGTTAGTTGAAAGTTAGTCAAATCTTAGAAATTAATAAAAAGTTAGAAGTTAGTCAACAGTTTGTCAAAAGTAAGAAGTTAGTAGTTAGACAAAAGTTAGTCAAAGGTCAAAAGTTAGAAGTTAGTTGAAAGTTAGTCAAATGTTAGAAATTAGTCAAAAGTTAGAAATTAGTCAAAAGTTAGAAGTTAGTCAAATGTTAGAAATTAGTCAAAAGTTAGAAGTTTGTCAAAAGTTAGAAATTAGTCAAAAGTTCGAAGTTAGTCAAAAGTTAGAAGTTAGTTGAAAGTTAGTCAAATGTTAGAAATTAGTCAAAAGTTAGAAGTTAGTCAAAAGTTAGAAATTAGTCAAAAGTTAGAAGTTATTCAAAAGTTAGAAGTTAGTCAAAAGTTACAAGTTAGTCAAAAGTTAGAAGTTAGTCAAGTTAGTCAAAAGTTAGTCAAATGTTCGAAATTAGTCAAAGGTTCGAAATTAGTCAAAGGTTCGAAATTAGTCAAAGGTTAGAAGTTAGTCAAAAGTTAGTCAAAAGTTAGTCAAATGTTCGAAATTAGTCAGAGGTTAGAAGTTAGTCAAAAGTTAGTCAAAAGTTAGTCAAAAGTTAAAAGTTAGTCAAAAGTTAGAAGTTAGTTAAAAGTTAGTCAAAAGTTAGAAGTTAGTTAAAAGTTAGTCAAAAGTTAGAAATGCAACATGTCGCAAAGGACTATTGCTAAGATTTTCAGGTATCCGGATAGTTCGTCTCTGAGAAATCGCCCGTCTATCGCCACCTGTTTTAACCGCAGACTTCTAATGATATTATATTCATTCATTTATTTTTCAATTTTTCGAACGATGTTGCTATTCATCTACTTATTTATTAACTTTTTGAACGATTTTCCGATTTATTTATTTATATATTTATTTATTAAGCAAATTTTTCTAAAGTAATGGGACTATCATATATCCATTACCACGTTCATTACGCATTACTTTAAAAAACGGTGATGGATGTGAGTTCCATTACTCATTAAAAAAGTAATGGGTGATGGATGTGAGTTCCATTACTCATTAGAAAAGTAATGGGTAATGAATGTGAGTTCCATTACTCATTAAAAAAGTAACGGGTGATGGATGTGAATTCCATTACTCATTAAAAAAGTAATGGGTAATGAATGTGAGTTCCTTTACTCATTAAAAAAGTAATGGGTGATGGATGTGAGTTCCATTACTCATTAAAAAAGTAATGGGTAATGAATGTGAGTTCTATTACTCATTAAAAAACTAATGGGTGATGGATGTGAGTTCCATTACTCATTAAAAAAGTAGTGGGTGATGGATGTGAGTTCCATTACTCATTAAAAAAGTAATGGGTAATAAATGTGAGTTCCATTACTCATTAAAAAAGTAATGGGCAACGTATATGAGTTCCATTACTCATTAAAAAAGTAATGGGTAACGGATATGAGTTACATTACTCATAAAAAAATAATGGGTAACGGATATGAGTTCCATTATTCATTAATAAAGTAATGGGTAATAGTTCTGAATTCCATTATGCATTTTTAAAGTAATGGGTAAAAAAAACGATAATGCATTAAAAAAATAATGCATCATTTCCAACTCTGATCTGAATCATGCGCAGAATGGAAAACATAAGAACTTTGCTTAAGGTAATATTGAAAAGCATATGCAAGTCAGACGACAGTAAAAAATCCTTTCATCGAGTACCATCAATACAGTGCATTTGGCATTTTCATATCATCAAGTACCAACAATACAGTGCGTTGGGCATTTTCATATATAATAGGATTTGGATGATATTGAATTTCCAAAATATTTTTTTTTATCTGTCTCCCTCCCCTTAATAGTTCAATAATTCTAATTGTTTTTAATTTTTAATACTTTTTTTCTATGTCGACATCTACGAAGCCAAATTGCTTTTGTCAGCGTAGGATCTGTCGAAACCCTACTGACAGCTACAAAGCCAAACAGCTCTTGTCGTTTGTTAATATTTCAATCAACTACAAATCCGAACAACTTTTGTTAATGAACGACCGAAAATCTATGCAGACACTGATTAAAAGAAGGTTAATCATGACAGATACTTACTGAAATGAGATTAGTCACGGCAGACACTGACTGAAACGATACTCGACTGTAAACGTAGACAGCAGTCAGACACTGATGAAAACGAAAAAGATCACACTTTATGAAAAATAATCCCATAAACGATGAAGCACTGGGGTCGAGAACGCACTGCGATTGTTGTCAACACTCATTTATCACACACTCATTTATAAAAAAATTAATTAATTTAAGCACTGATTTAAAGTATTAAGCACTGATTTAAAATATTACGCACTGATTTAAATTTAAATTATTGAACACTGATTTAAAGTATAAAAATACGCGAATTATAAATGTGCGACTCTTGATGCTGTCGGCTGTACAACACGCGTTGACTGACTAAACAGCTGGCGACTATGTGACGTCACACACAAGTTGCTCGCGAGTCGCCACTCGCGCCTGCGCGCGGCGATTCTATATAATGTATGTACGTGAATACGTGAATCGAGATAGTGTGAGTGCGTTAAACACGAAAAACTTTGAAAAGACCAGATATCAGCGATAAATGAACCGATTTTCTTGTGACAGGTCTCATTCGAAAGAAAAAAAAAAATAGAAAATATTGATCATGATACACTTTTCGTTCGCGACATGTGGTCAGAGATAATACGTCGGCAAATATAGGTTGGGACATTTAAAGTTGTGTGAGTGCGGCCGTACGGGAGGAACATAAAGTCGCTCGGCGAGAATTACTAAGATGCCAGATATCAGCATTAAAGAAACAGATTTCCTTGCCGCAGGTCTCATTTGAAAGAGAAAAAAAATAAAAAATATTGAATCTGACACATCTTTCGTTCTCGACGTGTGGTCAAATATAATTCGAGTTATAATGTGAAAACGGCCGGTGAGTGGCCGCCTTCGGAATAAATAGAGTAGCAGTAGCGACCGTCGCGCCAGGAGTAACAGCCCGTCCAGTCAGACAGACAAATCGTAGTGTGAAGGCAACATTAATTTCTTTTTTAACTTGGCGTCGAGTCGCTACCGCGAGTCTTGATAGCAGTAGCGACCGTCGCGCCAGGAGTAACAGCCCGTCCAGGCAGACAGACAAATCGTAGTGTGAAGGCAACATTAATTTCTTTTTTAACTTGGCGTCGAGTCGCTACCGCGACTCTTGATTCAGCCGGACTGCCTAAGGATGGCACCAGTGACACTATTTGTGATGATTTGGGTCTTACGGGAGAACGTAGCGATGTGAGTGACACGGCTGCACAACAACTACAAACAAGTGAGGACGAAGATGACGCACAAGCGTATGGCACACCGCTAGCAGGCAACATACCCGTAGCTAAACTACGACCAGGTCGCCCCACTGCGCTTCAATCTCTCCAACACAGAGGCCGATGCAGTTCAGCTGGAAATATCAAAAATTGATTAAAAAGAAAACGTGTAGAGATGGAACAGGGAATGTCAGAAAAAATGTTAACTGACTCTCCATTTAAAAAGAGCAATCTGACTCCGCACTCGCCAGAGACAGAAAAGCAAAATGCTTCGACGTCTACTGCTCTCCGACAGTTGTCTCCCGGTGTTGCGAACAGCGATGAAACTTTAATTAAAGGCCCGGGCTACGCTGTCACGGTTAAAGCACCAGAGGAGACTACACAACATCGACAAACGCAGTCTGAGACCGATCTCATGAAAATGTTACTGGAACAATTCGCTGATATGAGGCGTGAAAATCACGAAAGACTCAAAAAAATCGAGGACAAATTAAACGGAACCTCTACACAACACAATCGACATTTGGTTGCGGTCAAAGACGAAATTAGAGTGGAGGTAAAAGAAAATTCTCGGAGATATGAAAACTCATTGAAAGAAATGGAAAAAAACTTCAACGAGAGGTTCACAGCAATGGAGGCCAAGTTAGAAGACACAAATCCGCGTGCGGAAATCGCTGCTCTTGACGCAAGAATTTTACGTTTGGAAAACCGACCCGGTACGAGCAACAGCACTATCAACGACGATATTGCAAAACTGAATAAACGACTGGAAGAGCAAGAACGGGCAAATCTCCGCAATAATATTGTCATAAAAGGACTAAATTACGGCCCGCTGCCGATTAAAGTCAGTGTAGAGCAGTTTCTGCAAAATGAATTCGGTGTGGTGTCTGCGGTAGCTGAAGTTCGTGAACTGGGAAAAAAATACAATAACTTTAACATACTCATAGTAAAACTAAATAGTCATGCACTAACAGAAGAAATCATGCGTCAAAAAGCGAAGCTAGGACAGAGGAAAATTTATATCGAGCATGAACTCTCATCCTCGGAGTTAGTAACACATAAGGAAATTAAAAAGAGGGCCAAAGAACTCAGAGAGGAAGGTAAGGAGGTCAAAATTGGCTATCGTAAGTTAAAAGTCAACAACGAGTGGTACTTTTGGGACCGCAACAAACCATCGCTCGAAAAAAGTCGCAAAAGATCTACCTGAACAGCACCGGCCATCAACCACCAACAAACTCCAAAAAACTGAGCACGTCCAAGATACTCTTCTGGAATTCACAAGGCCTATCGAACCTAGACAATAACGACATACACACAAATTTCGATCTTGGTTATTTCTATGAGACTTGGACGGAAGGAAATAAAACCAACGCACTGCCGTATCAACTCAGGGATTTCTTCTCTGCGTGGGCTTCAGCAACAAGACGCAGTCATATGGAGAGAAGTAGTGGTGACCTGGTGAGCTTAGTGAAAGAAAGATATAACGCTGAAATCCTAGAAATCTCACACTGGTGGTGTATAATCCGAGTTATAGGCGTATCCTGGCACGCGATAATTGGTTCATTTTATTTTAGCCCAGCACTTGATATAAATATTTTGTTGGAACTCTTGCAACCAGTCTTAAACAGTATTATAATAAGATTTCCGGACGATATCATCGTGCTTGGGGGGGCGGGGGGGGGGGGATTTTAATGCGAGGGTGGCAGCTGTGGACGATCTAGAAAATGAAATATTCGAAAGCACTGATCTGTATGAATCAAGAATTTCTTTTGATACGGTGGTGAATGAACGGGCCGCCTTATTACTAGATTTCATGACGTCAAATGGCTTTGTTCTTATAAATGAGCGCTCGAGTGGTGACAGACCTGCCCACTACACTTACTCTAGTCGAAATGGTTCCAGCACGGTCGATTTGGTTTGGGTTACTGCTTCAAAATTGGAATACGTAAAAAATCTTACAGTTGGAGATGATCTTCACGGTTCAGACAACTTCCCCGTAGTGCTTAAATTATACGAAGATTGCGAAGAACTTGATTGTTCTATGGTGACTCCCTCCGTTTTGACCTCTGTCCACAAAAAGTTGAAATGGCGTGATCAACAACTCGAAACATACCGACAGGCTTTAACACTTTCACCCCGTATTTTTATGAATTTCGAGACTACATCCAGTGACGCGCTCTACGAGAACATGAGAATAGCGATCGCGGAAACCGCAATTTTGGCGGGGATGTGTAAAGTTGCAAATAATAGACCAACGAAGTGGGTAAACAAAACGTGGTTTGACAAGGTGTGCAGAGATACGAGGCGTAAATTGACTCTACTTCTAAAAAATGCGAAAGCGTCACAGTATCGCGAAAACAAATTGAGCCAATATTTAAATCGCAAAAATGAATACAAATTACTCTTAAAAAATAAAAAGGCGGCTTATATGCAATCTAAGATCGATTCTTTCGCAAATGTGAACAATCCGAAGCTTTTCTGGAGTGTGGTGAGAGAGTGTAAATCAAGACCGAGGCAAGTAGAATCGCCAGCTATTGAAACGTGGAATGAGTTTTTACGAAACACATACTCCCCTAGAATAGAGTTAATCTCTGCCTATGTGGGTCCAACTGACTACTTTATAGACGCTTTGATTACCCCAGAAGAGCTCTCGGGTTGTATTGCGAAGGCTAAAGCTGGAAAAGCCCCAGGCCGAGATGAGATCTCTTGCGAATTTTGTAAGGCACTCCCTGATGATTGGTTCATATGTCTACTTGCTCTGTTTAATAAAATTTTAACATCTGAAGAAATTCCTAAATTGTGGGGTAGAGTAACTTTATTTATGCTGCACAAGAAAGGGAGGACTGCCGATCCATTGAACTACCGTGGCATTGCGCTTGTGAATATAGTTACCAAACTTTTTACTCAGGTTTTGAACGATAGGTTTGTTGCATGGGCAAATTATTGGAATCTGATACCGAAGGAGCAAGCAGGATTTCGAAAAGGCCGTGGAGTGATGGACAATTTATTTACATTGCAAGCGGCCATTCATTTTCGTATCAGACAAAAGGGTGGTAAAGTGTACGCTCTTTTTGTTGATTTTAAAAGAGCCTTTGACTCGGTTCTCCAATCTAAACTCTGGGACAAATTGCACCTACTAGGAGTCAGCGCAATAATCATCCGCATCTTAAAAAATCGCTATGACTCTGCTTCATTGCAAATTAAAACACCTTCTGGCTTATCAAACAACGCATGTCAGCGAAGGCGTCTTACAAGGCGAAGTCTGAAGTCCCTGGCTATTTCTTATTTATTTATCAGATATGATTACCTACTTTCGGTCACGAAATATGAGAGGTATTGACCTGGACAATATGCATTATCTGCTTATATTGCTTTACGCCGACGATCTGGTGATACTAGCCTACTCTCCGGTAGATCTTCGAAGAAAATTGTGGATTCTGTCTGATTATTGTGACCTAAATGGCTTTACGGTAAATACGCGAAAAACACAAATCGTTATTTTCCGAGAGGGGGGAAAAATAAGTAACGATTCAAGAAACGTTTCTTTTAAAGGGGAGGCAGTAGAGGTGGTCCGCAAGTACCCTTATTTAGGAGTCCCACTTTCCTCCTCTGCTCTTGGTCTTGTACCAGCTAAATCGGCAGAAAATAAAACTAGGCTGGCCACGTCGTCGGTTTTAGCAATTCTGGCATCGGCAAAAACAGATTCATGGCAAGCGATCACGAAATTATTCAGTAGCGTTGTCTCCTCCACACTGTTATATTCGTCGCCCATCTGGGGGCTGAAATACGCGGCATCGCTAGAAAAAGCACAACTAGAATTTTTCAAAAGATTATTCCAGATTCCAAAAAAATACACCGGGTTGTGCGATCCGTTTAGAGTTAGGTATAAACAGCGTAGCCCTTAGGGGAGTGGAATTGGCAATCGGTTGGATCATCAAGATTTTAAAGATGGATGATACGCGCTTACCGAAAATCTGCTTGCACCGTATGATTAAACTAACTGAAAATAGCAGTCTGACCCAACACAACCGGGTGAATCAACTCAAGCAAATCGTAGGGTTCGAGTACTGGGGTCTTTTATGGCAAAATATGTACTGCGACTACTGGCTGGCACACAAGAACCAGGTTCTAGCCACGTTTGGGCAAAGGTTAAAAGCTGGCGATTTAAGAAAGTTTAATGACTCAAATGTGTATCAGATCATCCTCTCGAGGAGCTTACGCGATAGTTTCTATAGCTTTTATCCGGAACGCTGTACTATCAACTTTTCAAAAGTCAAAATGCTGGTCCGCCTAGCTTCAATACACACGCGTAGAATTATTATAAATAAATCGGTGTATGCGTACGACCCTACTCAATTATGTTCACTTTGTGATATAAACGAAAACGAAAACGAAAATCTCGAACACATTATTCTGCGTTGTCCATTATAACAACCAATCAGACAACATTTTTTGCCGTTATTGAATAGCCAAAATGAGCCCCAGCGTGAAAGGTTTGAAGCATTCTTAAACATTAGTGATATTAACGGATTAAAGGCGCTTTATTTGTTCTTGTTAAACAGTTTTAATCTTGGAGCGTCGTTAATGAATGTTTGATTATCTTGGAAGCCAAGAACGAAATAATTTGGAGACATATATATACTCTTTGTACTTTGGTAAGCAGAGATAAATTCGGTTATTTTAAGTTTAGTTAAGTGTACTAAATGTATTATTTTTGTATTATACTGTTCCTTCTGGATTATGAATCTTGTATTCTGTATGTATGCTTAACCCTTAGTCTGCCTAGGGGGGTCGTTTGCGTCCGAGCGAAAATCAAATGTCGGTGTAACTCCTAAGTCCGCTCACGGGCGGCGCTGCTAGGCTTATGTAAAAAAAGTTAGGCCCCTCTAGGACCGACCTGAGAAGTGGCGCTGTTCCAGTCCTTCCTCAGCTGTTGTAAGGAGCAATTGAATTTCGTTCCGGACGCAAACGACCCCCTAGGCAGACGGCGGTTGTCAAAATCGTAAGTAATTTTTTTTTCGTTTCTTCGCTTGAAAGACTTTATTGATGCTATAAAAGTGCCACAAAAAATTTGGGCGCAAAAAAAAAAAATTTCGATTTTTTATAAATTAAAATTTTTTTTTTTAAGTTGATTGGTGAAAATGACGCAACGATCTGCCGAGGACGTTGTACGGCAACTCCGTCCCCGCCGGGATATAGTATATTTCGGCGGCGAAGAGAGCGAAAGCGAAGTGGACGAAGTCACTCGTAAAACCCCATCTCGAAGAGCGCGCACAATGGTCCGGAATACAGAAAAATTTATTATCGCACATTCACGAAGTGCTGGCTCCAAACGAAAATACAGATCGCAATCTCTGTATGACGAAAATGAGCAAAAGAAAGCGATGCGCGTTGTGCCCAAAAGATAAAGATCGGAAAACGAACTATTGTTGCGCTAGGTGCAAAAAACCGATTTGCGAGGATCATAGGATTACACTCTGCCCGAGATGCTTCGCGTAACTCGCTTAACGGATTTTTTTTTTTTTTTTTCATTTGTGTTTATAAAACTTTTTTCATATTTTCTACAATAAAATCATATTGTGACACTTAACGATTGAGTTATTATTGATTTTATTACTTAGTTTACACATTTATTGCCTTTATACTCCGAAATTTTCGACTAAATTATTGCCAATTTTCAGGTCCCAAACTGAAGGTTAATTTAAGAAAAATTGGACGCGGCTTATTTTTTTCTCGAAAGCGACAATCTTCCCCTTTAATATTCTTTTTTGGTAGTTTCGATATCTTTATTTTTCTTACAGTTATGATTTTTTGAGTAAACAAATGCATTGACCCCGTTTTTCATCATTTTGTTGATAAAAAATGTATTAAAAAATTAAATTGTCCATAATTTCATGATCAATGCTTCAAAATAAAAAGGTTTAAAGAAACTCCATGAATTTTTTCAGATTTTTAGCCCCACTTAAACAGGTTGAAAAAACGTCAGGACGCCAACGACCCCCCTAGGCAGGCTAAAGGTGCCAAAAAACCCTAGGCAGACCAAGGGATAATAATAAACTACTACTACCACATATTTTTCGAAAATTCCTCGCTCTCGAATTAATTTTTGTGAATTATTGAACTTTTTATTTTTCGAAATAAAATTTTTTAATAATTTTATTTTTATCCTCGATCTCGGATTGGATTTTCGTGAAATTTCGAATATTTTATTTTTCGAAAATTTCGGGCTCACGGAAAGCTCCTACCTAAGGTACTTTCGCTCTCGATAACCGAAATTAACGATTTCGGAGAGACTTCGTCTTGGACCTTCGCCGTGAACGGTCGAAGCAATCCCGATACGATTTCGCTGCGATCTCGACTGTGAAATACTTTTCGCATGTTCCCGTAAATAATACTTTGTTCTCGAGATAAATTATCAGAATTTTATCTTTATTTCGCAGAGTTAACTCAGCGATTAAATTTTCATTCTTTTAATTTTGATTTCGGAATTGATTTTCAATTTTAATGGAATTTTTGACTTTGGAATCTCTTCTTCTTCTCGATTGGAATTTAGTTCTCGATTTAGTTTAACATAACTGGTCTCGAACTATCTTTCGTTCTCGATAAGAAAATTGTTTCCGACTTACTTTGTTCTCGATTAATTAGGCAATTATTTTTTTTAAATTATTGCCGTTCTCGATTAATTCACGATTCTGAATCGTCTCAGTTCTCGAAATACCGAAAAAGATTTTTTAAATTTCTTCTCTATTTTATTAATTTTTTTTGGTGCTCTCTTGTCATTGGTTTTCGCGGGTTGCGGTTCGAAGAATTTTGGGCCTGGCGATCTTGCAGGGATACGCCGGATTCCCTGCTCGCCGAGGATACCAACTCTGTACCGACCCGATATGCTCTCGATTTTGGAGATTTATTCTCCATAAGCTAACGTAAATACTTGCTCTCGAATTTTTCTGTTTTGAATGGATTTTGATATCGCATTGATTCCCGAGTTTCGAAGTAATTCTCGATTTCGGACTCGAATTAATCTTCGAGTTTCGAATTGATTTCGATTTAAAGAAAAATTGGGTTGTAATTAATCCAAGATCCCGATTCGAAGTTAACCTCACGATCTCGAGTTTACCTGCTATGTAAGCGGAACTGTCTCTCGTGCGACTCGTTCGCGGGTTTTTGACGCAAATAAGTTGCAGAGTTCTCGACGAATTATCAGATGGAGCACTGATTAATTCGATAAATTAATTTAAGATTTTTGTTGTGTCGTTCTTGTTTTGTCCATTCGTTTTTGTTTCGTTCTTGTTTTGTCCATTTGTTTTTGTTTCTTTCTTGTTTTGTCCATTTTTGTTTTTACTATCGTTATTGTATTGTCTCGTGTTGTGCTTGACGATTTCAATCGCACATTCCTTCTCGTATCGAGAGGGCTATCTTTTCTCGTGGCGAAATGGCAAGCCTCTCGCGTGTTCTCGACTCACTCGCGAATCTTTAAGAATCAGTTCAAGCTACCGTACGCAACCAGCGAGTGAGATATTAGCTACCGAATATTGCTATCGAGGTGCGCTACTGACGCACACGATAAACGAGCTGAAAGTTTTCATTCTACAAAAAAATTCAGTGTTCCCGATGTGCGTAATGTCCGACGAGTTTCGTTATTCAAAGTCCGACCATTACGGCTCCCGTTGAAAACCCTGAGGTCCACCCAAAATAGGATCACCAAAGGTGAAGCTCTCGTAAGGTAGGCTTCGAGCCTATCGCTACCGTACCGTGGGTCACTAGACCTAGCTGCCGCAGTAAAGGCTTCGAACCTCAGATACCGTACTATGAGATCATGAGACATAGCTCCCGTACAGAGGATTCGAGCCTTAGTTATCGAAAATGGGTCGCAAGACCCAGCTCTCGCAACTTGGGACCCCAGGTCCCAATTCCTAACAGGAGGACCCTAGGCCCTGGCTCTCGATATTCGGGTCGACAGACCCGGCTCTCGAACAAGGACGGACATGGAACCTCAGCTCCCGTAACCTCAGGGAAATCTGCCGGGATGGCGGACCTTGGAAGAATCGCTCCAGACATGAACGACCCTCGGAAGAACCCTCACATCTACGTCGGTATCGTTACGCTCCCTTTACACATTCTCTTTGTTGTCCGTCCATATCAACAAGTAATTTTAAGAAACGGAGAATTTGAATTACCTTCTCGTATCGCTAGAGTACGTTTGCGTTGATCTCGATTTACCCACGACCACTATTAGTTACCGATTGCAACTAGTGGGTAAAGTCAAACAAGCTACCGATATACATTTTGGTTTGTTGTTCACGAAAAACAGTAATGTTGATTACGATACTTGTTCCCTAATCCGTGAAATTTCAACGGAAACCGAAACCCATAATGCAGTTTAGAACTGTGGTTACGTTTGGTTTTGTGAAACTACCGTTCCCAATCCCTAAGCCATAACCACCCTTAAGGGGTAGGGAGTTGTGACGTGATTTTTTGGAAATCACGATCACAAGGGCTTGTGTTATCGTTACGAACTATTTTTCAGCGATTTCAAGCTGATTTCCCACGAATTTACGGTCTCGGTTTAGCTAAGAATTATAATTCTTAGGTTTTGTTATTGTTGTTGTAAAGTTTCGGTAGATCGGTGCACTCAAATCTGCCGCGAGGATGAGAGCTCAACGAAACGAGTAGCCCGGCAGACAAGAGTCACCGAACGAGTCTTGCGATTAGTTGTAGACCGGTGTAAATCCGGTGCCCTATTGAGATAATGTATTGCGCTAGAGAACGGGTGGAGTTTTGTTGGTTGTTGGCAAAGGATGGAGTATCCTGTTGCAGTGTAGTGCATAAATGTGCTAAGCAGGCCCGTTCTCACGCGAAGCATTAAGGGAGGCGATTGTATAGATTTCGAAAATGTTACCGGCATGATTTGTGTTGTCGATATAGTTATGAGGTGATTCGAGGGAGAGGGCAATAGTTCTCGAGTAAGGGATTTTGGGAGGGATTTATAATTATTATGCCAAGATTTCGATGATTGCTGGAGACAATCAGTCTTCCTCGGGCCACCGCCGAGGTGTCTTGAGGGCTAAACCGAGCTCCGGTGTTGACAGTTTTTCTGTCGCTCGCGCGCGCATCTTGGCGTGGCTCCCGTGCTCCGCTTAGTACAGAGTGTATTGTGCTGATTTCTCGTGCTTCGTATCGGAAACGACGAATGCTATGCATACTCGTTATACGAGAGTTTTATTCTTTTGAATAAAACTCAGAAGTTCTCGTATAGTGCAGTGCAGCAGTGAACTCCGGTTTATCGTGGGATTCCTAGCTTTTGGGATTTTTCCCGTTGGAGGATTGTTGGTGAGTCGATCCCGTTTAATTTATTATTTAATTGACGATTACGATTAAAGTTCTCGTGACATTAAATATTTGTGCAGTTACCGTTGAGTTGTGGATACGAACGCGTTGCTTTGCAACTCTCTGTTACCGTTACCGATTTCGATGCTTCACGCTGGCTCTCGCATTAATTAAATAATACAATTTATTGTATTTGCACTCGAACTTTTGTTCAAGAATATCGAAGCTTTCCTTTCGGTGTGAGATCTCGTAAATTCAAAGCTATTTACTGGGCCAAACCTCGACCCTCTCTACCACGACCTAGCAGTCTGAGCGGCCGGGCATTTCCGCAACCGTTCGCTCCCGCGAGTGCATCCAGTTGCGTTTGTTAATTTTACGCGACCCCAAAAATTAACTAAGCTACCGTTTTCTTTGATTTTTGTTCTCGATTGTTAGCTATTGCTCCGAGATTTCGGTTTTATTGGGATCGAGTCTGATCAACTCGATTCCTCAGGCATACCGGTTAGTTAATACCGGTGAAACAAAATTGTACTGGTGCCCACCGGGTTTGCGGATGCGCGAACGAGAGTGGACGGCCGAAGGTGATCGTATCGTGATGCAGTTACCGAATAAAATTTGATTTTATTATTACCGATTATGCTCACAAACAATACGTCACAAAAGACGCACACATAAGTAGCAGCAGCCCGAAGAAGTTGCGGCGATCGTCTGCCGACCGGCTCGCTCTCGTCGTCTGAACGTCTGATGTGACAGAAAGCGAGATATAAAATACAGTCATTGCGTGATTCTCTCTAGCGTAATGACTCTAGTGTAATGATTTGATAACAATCACGCGTCTTAACGTGTATGTGTGTGCCTTTTCAAAACAACGAAACGAAAAATATGGATATTACCTGCGGTAAGTAAAAAAATCGACTTTGGAAGTTATAAATTTAAAAAATATATATAGACAGACAATTATTGAATGCCACTAATTTTTTGCTTCCTCATAGACGAAGCTTTGTTTTCATGAAAATTTTTTTTTTTCGAAATTTTTATGTCAAATTACTCAGAATGGTCTAAAATGTCGAGAAAAGTGGTTGAGAAAAATTGTCCGGATGTATATGTGTGTGTGTGTGTGTGTGTGTGTGTGTGTGTGTGTGTGTGTGTGTGTGGTGAAAGGTCCGAAATTAATATAACTGTAACTTTTAAACTATTCGACCGAGTCAGCTCAAATTTGAACAACATGTACAGTACTGCCTAATCTTTAATTAGTATACATTTCGGAAAAATCGATTGACACATTTTGTTTTGTTTCTCTGTTATACTTTGTACAGCAAGATCTCAGAATAATGGTTATTTATCATACTAATTAAAATGTTATCATCATTATATTGAATCTTGAGTTGTTTATGCCTCTCTTTCGTTCACCGGGGCATCACAGTGTGTGTATACAACTTCGAAAATTCAAACGCCGATAACTCAAGAACCTCTTTTGCTATCGAGCTCAAATTTGGCACACAATTAGAGCAGCTAGCCCTCTTTATTTAATTTAATTATCGTCTAAATGTATGCAAAAAATTAGATTTCGTAGCTTTTTAAATTTTTTGAAAAAAAGGCGTGGTCGCTCTAACTTCCGTAAAAATCAGTATATCATGCTAAATAGTTATTCATAAAAGCATTTGGACTTGATGTTGTATGGTATTGAATTTGGCTCGAATCGGTAAAGTGGTTCAGATTTTATGGAATTTTGAATTTAAAAAAAATGACATTATATCGTTAACTTTTCAAACATTTTATCTGATATATCGAACATAAATTTAGTACATGAACAGAATAATATTCAGCTATGATAAATATATAATTTAGTGACAAACGATTTAAAAATTTTTGTTTTATGGAGTTTATAATAATTGAATAATAACGGTTTCGAATTAACTGCGGCAAAACATGAGATATCAATCACAAATTAAATATGTGAACGAATTAATATGCAGCCATGATAGATATGTAATGTAGTGATGAACGGAAAAAATATTTGATTTTATGAAATTTCGGATTATCAAAAATCTAACTTTACTGCATTAACTTTTGCAGAACTTAAGATATCAAGCCCAAATTTGGTATGTAAACGAAATCATATTCAGTCATATAGATATATAATTTAGTGACGAAACGTAAATAATTATGATTTTATGGAATTTCGTATTATTTCAAACCCCCCGAAAAACACAATGTGTAAACAAATTGAGACAAGAACATTTACGTGAGTGGTATCAACACCCCAATAAAAAACAATGTTTCAAAGACTTGAGACATAAAAAATTTATCAGCACAAAAAGTTGTGAAATAAACTAAAAATATCTGCAGCAAGTCAAGTAGATGTTGTTCAACATATATATATATATACTAGGATTTTGTTGTGGTTTGCGCGCTGCGCGCGCTCGCAATCGCCCCCCACCCAAGGGTGACCCCTCCGTAGGCCCCCCCGAAGGGTGCCCCCCCAAGGGTGCTCCCCCCCCCCCCAAAGGTGCCCGCAGCCTTGGGGGACCTATGTTTTTGGAAAAGCAGTTAGAATAATTCGGGCTCGGGGCTTGGCGTAAAGGGGTGGGGCTAGACCCAGGGGCTGGGGCTAGCCCCAAGCCTTTAGCCCCACCCCCTTCCGCCAAACCCTGAGCCCGAATTTTTCTAAGTCCCTCGATTCTTGACACGGCGACGGCGGCGGCGCCGGCGGCGGCGAGATCTTTTTATAATATAGAGAGATATATCTATATTATAAAAAAATCTCGCCGCCGCCGTCGCCCCCGCCGTGTAGGATAGTCCCTCATGGGCCCCCGAGCCTGGATTATTCTAAGTCCCTCATGGACACCCCTGATTACCCAGGATCCCCTGATTACCCAAAATCCCCTGATTGCCCAGAATTCCCTGATTACTCATAAAACCCTGATTACCCAGAATTTCTGAATAGGGGATGCCCGAGGAATGTGTATTTCCCGTGTGATAAATCGCAACTGTTGTCATCGCAGCCATTGTCATAGCGACCGTCTCTATAGCAATCGGCGCCATAGCAACCGTTGCAATAGAGATCGGCGACACAGCAACCGTTGCCATAGCAATTTTTTCACAGCAACCGTTGCTATAGCATTTTTTGACTCACTAACCATTACCATAGTAATTGTTTTCATGGCTATTGTTGTTATAATGTCAGGTGCTATGGCACAGCGAGATATTTTTTCATAATAGATTGAAAGATCTTAGTGAAGCATTTGAAATATCCGGGGATGTGTGGGCTAAGTGGGCAGAGGGGACAAACAAAAAGCGATCAGGAGGGTAAATAAAAGACAATCGGAAGGTGAAACAAAAGACAAAGAGGGTAAACAAAGGACGATCTGGAAGTGAAATAAAATACAATCGTGTTGAAAAAAGACCTTGGCCATAGCGCGGCAGCACCGCTCGGGCCGTAGCTTGCGCTCACAAAGCCGGCGAATTTCGTTGCCCCTTCCAGCGACTTTAGTTCTCTCACGGTTGCTTCGGTGTGTGGACGTCTTTTTCGGGAATCACAGTTTTTCGTTGTGCTAATCACGGTCAACTCATCAGGGTTTTCTCAAGTTTCTCAGTGAAATCATTGTGCTCTCACTTTAGTCTAATCTCATCGGGATATACTTTCATTTGGCTCATCACATCTCGATTAATAGAATCGACAAATCGGAGATCGCGTGCTCGCGTTGTGATACAGCACGCGCGGGCTTCTCATACATTTGGAACTCTCGTGACGAGTTCATATAATCCTCGCGACCTCTCTTGGCTCGGAACGATACAGCGTTTACGTGTCACCTCATCAGACGCTTTCAACGTGCAAACTGCTCAAGGACTTCCTCAACGCTCAACTCGCAATATTTAGTGCAAAATCCGTTGTTAAATAGTGAATAAATAACATCTTTTATTTTCCCAATTCGCCACGTGTTCCTGTCGAAATTTATTTATCACCTGCATCGTCTCGAATCCGAAGAAACCCAGCATTTCTCAACATTTATGGTCCTTCGAGCTGGATCGAGACGACCATTGCGAACAGTGAATGCGTGGCAGAATTTGTGTGTTTCACAAAAAGGTGCATCTCAAAGGAAAATCTCAGTGGTGAAAGTCAGTGTCGGCGCGTGGGGAGACCTGTGGCTCTGCGTGCCAACGGTCGCGTCTAGCACTCTCTCTCTCGCGCAGTGGTCGGCATACACGTCGGCACAGCGTTCGGCAGACTCATCGGCGCAGTGACTGGCATACACTGCCAATCATTATCGCACTCAGCAAGCTCTCTCACGCAGTGAACGGCATATTCGTTGGCGCAGCGTTCGGCATTCTCCTCAGCGCAGTAGCTGGCATACTCTGCGGTTCACAGTGCAGTTCAAATTAAAACTCTGGTATTTCCTCACGCAAATTCAAGTGCAATTCTCATCTGACATCTCATCGAGCGCTCTCAATTAAACATTCTTGGAGAAATCATGCTGTGGCTAGACAAAATGAGTGACTCAGCAATCATCTGGAACACCTCAACAATCAAAGACCGCTCAAGAATGAAGAACCGATGCAATCGTCACCACGGCAAGCTCATTTCCGACCTCTCACAACACGCTCTTAGCAACCGCTCACGCACTCATCAAAATTTCAACTGGAACTCATCGTACTCGGTCACTCATCGATCCAGGATCAGAACTCACCTTCATCTCGGAACATCTCATCACACAACTCAAAATAACGCGACAGCACTCAACGACCACTATCATCGGCATTGGAGGAACGAAAGCCACGCAAACGCATGGTTCGGCATCACTCACGCTCCTATCGACTCACACCAAGGAAGAAATCAGAATTCACGCTCACATTCTCAGAAAGGTCACGTCAATTTTACCATCATTCGACGCTCAGCCACCAGAGTGGCCTCAAATTCGAAACTTGACACTTGCTGACCCAGAATTTCTCAGATCAAGACCCATCGACATCATCATAGGAGCAGACTCATACGGACAAATCATCAAGGCAAACATCATCAAAGGAGCTCCAACAATGCCTATCGCTCAACTCTCGATCTTCGGTTGGCTAATTCTTGGTCCAGTAAACACCACGAAGACCACATCAAGCTACACTCACCACGTTCAGGCGCACTCAGAAGAGCATTCTCTTCTCCAGCTTCTCACAAAATTTTGGATTCAAGAAGAGGTTCGAAAGGAAACCGCAGATGCACTCACGCCAGAAGATCATGAGTGTGTATGTACTCACTCACGTGACTCACACGGACGATACATCGTTCGGATTCCACTCAAGGCACCTCTCAACACCCTGGGCAGCTCATATAGGACCGCTAACCACTGTCTTCAACGCACCATCAGAACGTTCTCAAATGACTGTGAGTACAAACGTCTGTACTCAGAATTCCTGTCCCAATGCGAACGGTTGGGACACATGGTGAGAGCTACCTCAAAGGCAAGACAACCTGGCGAAACCTATTACTATTTGCCTCACCACGGAGTACTCAGACCGGACAGTGAAACCACAAGGCTCACGGTCGTTTTCAATGGGTCCAGCGCTACCTCATCAGGCATCTCAGTGAACGATCTCATGCATACGGGACCAAACCTCCTTCTCAACATCATGGACGTACTCATTTGGATTCGCTGCCATCGTCACCTCTTCTCAACGGACATCACAAAGATGTTCAGGCAAATCAAAGTTCATCCCGACGATTGGGACTTGCAGCGGATTCTTTGAGTCAACGAAAACATGCAAGAGGTCCCGTACCAACTCACCACGGTCACATACGGAACGAAAGCAGCTATATAGAGCTGCTTTCGTGCGCTTCTTCAACTCGGAGAAGATGAAGGCGGCAGCTTTCCCTTGGCAATGCCGTCACTCAAGCACGGACGATATGTCGATGACATATTCGGAGGTGCAGATACAGTAGACCAGCTCATCGACATCGCACAACAACTTAAAGGATTGTGCACAGCGGGTGCATTCCCACTCGCTAAGTGGCACTCAACGAATCAAGAACTCCTCAAGGCACTCCGAATCGAGACCTCATCGAGCACATCCATCTCACTTGACGATTGTACATCAAAAATAGTCGGACTCAAATGGAATTCTCAAGAAGACAAATTCACTTTCTCATCGAAGCTCTCATCACCCTCTGGAAGATTCACAAAACGCATCATTTTATCTGAAGTGGCTCAGATATTCGATCCACTTGGCTTTCTCTCACCGGCAATCATCAGAGCCAAAATGCTTTTACAAGAACTATGGCTCATCAAACTCGGTTGGGACGACTCTCTACCCCCGGAAGTCTCATCAAGGTGGCTCATCATCCGAGAAGAACTCAACAGCCTGGCCAGGGTCTCAATTCCCCGTTGGTTTAACACGTGGAGCGACTCATCAGTCGAACTTCATGGCTTCTCAGATGCTTCAAAACTTGCCATGTCGGCAGTTATTTACATTCGCGTCCAATCACCGTCCACTGACACATTCTCATCATCTCTCGTTTGCTCGAGGACGAGAGTAGCTCCACTGAAGACACTCACAATCAACAAGTTAGAACTCACGGCAGCGTTACTACTGGTACAACTCGCTTCATACGTTCAAGCCACACTCAACATGAACGTAAGGTCGAGTCATCTGTGGACAGACTCAAAATGCTCTCTCACGTGGATTCGAGCTCATCCCTCACGCTGAAAGGACTATGTCCGAAATCGGGTCTCCAAAATACAAGATCTCACAGAATTTTCTCATTGGAACCATGTTCCAGGTACCTCAAATCCAGCGGACTGTGCTTCCAGAGGCATAACAACAGCGCGACTCCAAGAACACTCACTCTGGTGGGCAGGTCCATCATGGCTTACTCTTCCATCTGAAGCATGGCCAACTCAAACTGCCGAAACGGATCCCAGCAGTTCTCTCGAAGCCCGCCCAGGCATCTCACACTTTGTCGCGACTCAAACCCCTGAGCATCAGTGGGATCTCATTAATCACTGCATCTCTCTATACAAACTGTTTCGTTTCACCGCCGTTTGTTTCAGAATTCTGTCCAAGTTACGCAACGAACTCAAACTCAACCCTGTCGCACTCATACCAGCGGAAGACTATCAACAAGCCAGGCTTTTCTGGATAAAATCAACTCAAGCGCTGTTCTTCGCAGACGAACTCAAATTAATGACAAGGAATGAAAGGCTCTCACCAAACCATGCATTCAGCAGACTCACGGCATTCATCGGCGAACACGGAGTCATACGTGTGGGTGGATGACTCACCTTCTCAACCCATACTCATGATGGCAAACACCCAGCAATCTTGCCACGTCACTCACGTCTGACTGCACTCATCATCGACCAAGCTCATCAACTCACTCTTCATGGCGGCACTCAATCGACGCTCGCTCACATCCGGCAATTACACTGGATCATCGGCGGGCGAGCCTCAGTGAAGTCTTATATTCTCAGGTGCGTGAGGTGTGTTCGACAGAGGGGGATCCGTGCACATCAACTGATGGGCCAACTACCTCTCTGCCGGGTTACTCCCTCGCGCCCGTTCAATCACACAGGAGTTGATTACGCAGGACCGGTAACACTCCAAACATGGAAGGGGCGAGGAGGGAAAACATTCAAAGGCTGGATTTGTGCCTTTGTCTGTTTCTCAACATCCACTGTGCACCTGGAAGCGGTCAGCGACTACTCAACAGACGGATTCATCTCAGCATACAGAAGGTTCTTATCACGTCGTGGACTCGCACACACACTCTATTAAGACTGCGGTACTAACTTCTTCAGGCGCCGATAAGGAACTGCAACGACTCTTCACTCAAGGCTCTCAGGAAAATCTCACAATCGCTTCGCTGCTCTCAAAGGATCACACCGACTGGCAGTTCAACCCACCAGCCGTTCCACACATGGGTGGAAAATGGGAAGCAGTCGTAAAATCGACCAAATTTCATCTACGCCGCGCTGTCGGAGACACAGTACTCGCATTCGAGGAACTCAGCACTCTGCTTACTCAAATTGAAGCGATTCTCAATTCTAGACCTCTGGAACCACTCACAGACGGTCCAACAGACGTCTCAGCACTCACTCCAGGTCATTTTCTCATCGGCAGTGCTCTCACCACTTTACCGGAACCATCTCTCGAGCATCTGCAGGTGATACGACTCTCTAGATGGCAACTCATTCAACAACGAACACAAGGCTTCTGGACGCAATGGTCATCTCATTATCTAAACCGACTACAGACAACCTCAAAATGGCATCACCCGACTCACAACATCGAGGTTGGATCACTCGTACTACTCACAGACGAACGGTTGCCTCCATGCAAATGGCCAATGGCAAGAGTTACTGCATTGCATCCAGGAGCAGACGGACTCACTAGAATTGTCACACTCAAAACCGCTACAACACTGACCCGACCAATCTCAAAACTCGCCATCTTGCCTATCTCTCAAGACAATGAAGACACTCACCCGGATGATCACCAGGACTAACTCCACACTGGAAATGTTGAAAAAAGACCTTGGCCATAGCGCGGTAGCACCGCTCGAGGCTTAGCTTGCGCTCACAAAGCCGGCGAATTTCGTTTCCCCTTCCAGCGACTTCAGTTCTCTCACGGTTGCTTCGGTGTGTGGACGTCTTTTTCGGGAATCACGGTTTTTCGTTGTGCTAATCACGGTCAACTCATCAGGGTTTTCTCAAGTTTCTCAGTGAAATCATTGTGCTCTCACTTTAGTCTAATCTCATCGGGATATACTTTCATTTGGCTCATCAAATCTCGATTAATAGAATCGACAAATCGGAGATCGCGTGCTCGCGTTGTGATACAGCACGCGTGGGCTTCTCAAACATTTGGAACTCTCGTGAGGAGTTAATATAATCCTCGCGAGCTCTCTTGGCTCGGAACGATACAGCATTTACGTGTCACCTCATCGGACATTCTCACAGTGTAAACAAAGGTGCAGCTCAAGGACGCTTTCAACGTTCAAACTGCTCAACGACTTTCTCAACGCTCAACTCGCAATATTTAGTGTAAAATCCGTTGTTAATTAGTGAATAAATAATATCTTTTGTTTTCCCAATTCGCCACGTGTTCCTGTCGAAATTTATTTATCACCCGCGTCGTCTCGAATCCGAAGAAACCCAGCATTTCTCAACACAATCGTAAGATTAAAAAAAGACGATCGGGGAGGGAAACAAAATTGATCTGGAGGGGAAACAAAGGACGAACTGGAAGGGAAACAAAGTACAATCGTAAGGTAAAATAAAACGTGATCGGGAGTGAAACTAAAGTTCATCGGGAGAGGACACAAAAGACGATCAGGCGGGAAAATAAAAGACGATCAGGAGGGAAAAGGAAAGGCGATCAGGAGTGGAAACAAAGGACGATCTAGAATGGAATCAAAAGTCGATCGGGAAGTAAACTACACACTATCGAGAGGGGGAAACAAAAGACAATCGAGGGGAACATTAAGAGATGATCAGGAGGACTGTCAAAAGACGGTCGGGAAGAGAAACTAATGACAAATTGGAAGGGAAATAAAATACGATTTTAAAGGAAAATAAAAGAGGAAAGAAAATACGATTTCGAGGTTAACAAAATACGGTCGATGGAGGAGACAAAAGATTAATATTTATAATAATCGATTAATATTTATAATAAGTAGTAAATATCGGGGGTTGGCGCGCGAAGCGTGCAGATGGTCGGAGCCCCCTATACTTATGTATATAGGCCTATAGGGCATTCCATGTCAAGTCCAGTTTTCCGCGGGATAGAGGAAGGGTTCCAGTGGGATAAAGGAAGGGTTCCCGAGGGCTAGAGAAGGGGTTCCCAAGGGATTGCGGTAGGATTCCCGAGGGATAGAGGAATTTCAGACGTGTAGTATCATGTTGATGATGGAATTGTAAAAGAAAGGTTCGACATATTTAGCTGAGGTTTTGCGAGCACGCGAGCCGCAATAACCCTTTGATAACGATATTAAAAAAAAAGATCTCGCCGTCGTCGCCGGCGCCGCCGTGTCAAGAATCCAGCAGTCTGGAGTCAAATGACACACTCAAGCCAGAATTTTTCTATGTCCCCCAAGTGCCTTCGGAGCCTGGATTTTTCGGAATTCCCCAAGGGCTTATATATAATGCATTCCATGTGAAGTGGAACATTCTTACCCGAATTTTGCGAAGTCCCCCAATAGCTCCCAAGCCCGAATTTTTCGAAGTCCCTAATGGGGCCCGAAGGCCCTATATTTCTAAGTACTTTATGGGACCAATAAGAAGAACGGCAAGACGGGCGCGCAAGCCATAATAGCCCCAGCTGAAAATGTTTATTCTCAACATTTTCAAAATTTCGAAGAATCGAGGGACTTAGAAAAATTGACCTCAAACCACCTATCGCTGAAGGATAGTGGGGGGTGGGTGTCCCGGGGGGGGGGGGGGGTCCCGAGGTATAGCGTAGGGTTTTCCGCGGGATAGAGGAAGGGTTCCAGTGGGATAAAGGAGGGATTCCCGAGGGATAGAGGAATTTCAGGCGAGTACTATCAAGTTGGCGGTGGAATTGTAAAAAATATATTCGAAACATTTATCCCAGGTTTTGCGGTTTGCAAAGGAACCAAGGTTACTTTGTAATGGTATCGTAAAGTAAAACTTCGATTAGAAGTCTTCGGATATTAAAAATAAACGCACCGTATTATCTACTTCATAGTGGTGTAGAAACGATAATATTTTGTAGTGCGTATTTGAAGATTCTGAGTTCGGAAGGGGGGGGGGGAGTTGGCGCGCGAAGCGCGCAGGGGGGCGCAGCCCCCCTAGTATATATATATATATACCTATATACGCCAAGTACGGCAGTACTTGGCGAGTTTGCTAAGTATCCTATATAGTTTATCATTATTGAATGTTCATATTAACCGTAGAAACTCGCCAAGTACTGCATTTAATTTTTTGAGAAGTTGAAATTTATTTTTTACTAATTTCTTTTCTCGATTTTTGTAATCTGCATTTTTTTCTTCAACATCCAAGATTTTGTTTTGTTACTGATTTTTTCACCTTTAGATGCGAGAATTTCTTTTTAGTTGATTTAGGTTCTTTAGGTTCTTTAAGGGCAGGGTAAAGTTAATTCGGCGAAAAAAAGGCATGTTTTTAAGATTTTTTTTTGGCGTAACGGATAGTGTTCGTTTATTGAAAAATTTACATATAATAAAGTAACATTTCAACAACATTTTCCCAAATTTTCATTGAAAAATTTTCAAAATTGAGCGAATGAAAATTAATCCCCGGAGCCGCCGCGAAAAAAAGGTGGTTTGCGGTGAGCATCATAACTCGCAACAAAATCATCTGAAACAAAAAAATCAAAATGCATTTGTTAAAGGAGATGTTTTTTGAGGTAATGACGGGAGGTTTTTTTTTTCGATTTTTCGATTTTTCGTAGCACTTGGAAGTCAAAAACCCGATTTTCGCTTTAAAAAATCGGGTAATTTGTTGTTGAAAAATTAGTAATTATTTAAAAAAACAAAAAAGCTCTCGATAATACCTGGTAAATTATGTGAAGAAGTACTGTGCAAAATTTCAAAGCGATTGGTCCAGTAGATTTTGAGTAATCGTGCTCACGGACTTCAAAAATGACAAGTCTCAGAAAAACGGTTTGAAAAACGCAGAAGAGTTTGGTCGCTTAGCGCTCATTGCACATAAGTTTGAGAACACTTCTCGATTGCATAAAAATCTGTGAAAATTCATGCATATTAACGGTACTCAAAAGATTAATTTTGCATAATAATAATTCTAAAATGTTATTAACAAAATGATGAAAAAAAAAAAAAAATAGACAACAAATTTCCCCGCAATCTAATTTTTTTTTCCTGATTCGTTCATTTTTCTGTATACGTATGAATTTTTTCAGACTTTTCAATTATCTTTGAATTTTTAGAAATTCAAAATAAAACTCGATAATTTTCTTATACTCACTGAAAGTCGTCGATGCCAGGTCCGTAGAGTAAACGACTTCCATCAAGATGATCGAGAGCATCTTTTTGCGTTTGTCTACGCAAAACTCTTTCTTCTTTACTGTCGTGCGCCGCTTGCTTCTCTGCACTACTAATTCGCAAATCGTCAACTTGTCGGGCCCATTCGTGAGAACTTGGCCCTGTACTGATTTGCATTTGTTGTACGCACCCGCGGCCGTTCCCCCATCTCCTTAGGATATTATATTAGATAAAAACTTTTTAAACATATTTCACCCGCTTTACGCGTAATTCGGAGTTTTCCCTACCGTATCGACCGCCGGTATTAGCGGGATCTGCTTTACCATCAGTCGATAAAGTAGAAATCGGCTTTACCGACATCCCAAGTTCGATCGATAAGGTAGGGATCTACCTTACCGACACTTGACTTATATTATACTTAATATATATAGCACTCTTTTAGTTTCGAGCTCCACCGTCACGCGGCGCATGGGCCCTCGCGTTTCTCGCAAGTATCTTGTACCCCAGAGCCTTATATAAAGCAGGCGAAAATCGCCTTCTAGATCGAGCGACAGATTCGAAATAAAGAACTTACGCTTCTTATAGAACTTGTCGACTTGGAATTTTATTTTGAAAAATCCTCTGGACCTTCCGTTTGAGGTACAACCTGCTCCGGTCTTCGGCAGCGGCGTTCTACGTTGCTCCAATCCTCGTTGGCAGCGACGAGCCCGCAAGCTCCGTTGAACGTGGCTAGTGTTGTCTGCATCCTCTCAATTCGCTCCGGTCTTCGGACGCGGCTTCTCCTTTGCTCCGGCCTCCGGTAGCGACGGGCAAGCTCGCCCCGTCGAACGGCAGCGGCCCTCATTTTTTTCTCTTTCGAGTCGCCTCTCGCCTCTTAAGTCCGGGCTGGTCCACCGTGACTGCCGCATGCCCAAACGTGCGGGAAAGTGCCACCGCAGAGCCCTGCTCCCGGGAACCCAGCTTCCGCGGGCAGCGGAGCTCCGCGGGGACCCACCTCCGTCTTCGTTGGCTCCTGCGGCCGTCACCGAGGTCCGCCCCGGTCTCGAGAGGTTGACTGACGAGCCATCGCCGTCCTCCGGGAGGACCGAACCGATACTCTCACCCGCGAGAAAGTCGGGGGAGTCCCCTCGCAGGAAGACGGTAGTTCGGCGACTCGACTTCACGGTTCCTCGAATCATTTCAGACGAGGTGGTCCCTCAGACTGCCCGTCTACAAAAACTTTTCGTCGACGGCCCACGTCCCCCTACTCCTTTCCTAGTTACTCCCGGACCCCTCGGTCATCTTCCTCGGGGTTACCTCGTGAGGCGGATCGCGGTTCCGCGACTCTGCTTGCAGAGGTATTCTCTCGCCCCAAAGAAGGCAGATCCTCGTCGACTCAAGGGTCGCCTGTGTCTCCTCTTTGGTCCGGACCGCGACCCACTCCCGAGGCACACCCCTCCCTCCGTTCCTTA